>JAQOOF010000063.1:0-112012 GCA_029931835.1 Etheostoma nigrum | reverse complement strand
AAGCAAAGAACACACGGTAACACTTGCGGGGTGCAAGTATTTTACCAAAACAAGTTCCTTCCCAGAGACTATTTCATTCTCCCAGTTCTGCTGTCAGTTTGATGTGAAAAAGCACATTTCACAGGTACCTGTTTTCCGTGAGTCAGAAATAGAAGCTTACTTTACTTTAATTTGAGCATATTGCTGCTGCTTTACAGTGGCCTAAAGACCTGTGGGCTATCTTGTGTAAGTTAGTTGGTAAGGCTCAAGGAGCCTGCTTGCTTATGAAAAAGTTAAAAGTGATATTTTGCAAGCATATGAGTTAGTGCCTGAGGCCTACAGTGCTTTCGCGGTCTTAAGAAAACACAGAGCCCGCCTATTGATGGCGTTGACTTCATCATGGGAAACGATATTGCAAAGTGTATCCTGTTCCTGAAGGGTGCATACCCATTCCTGAGTCGGAACACAATAAGTAAGCCATACGTCATCCTCATGTGTTTCTAGCTAGTGTAGTGCAGGGTCATAAGCAGGCCCAAGAGGTGAACTTGTCTGACTCCTTGTTTGCATCTGTACTTTCTGAGGAAAGTGTGCCCTCTGGTGGTGGACACATAAACTGCCATTTTTTTGTGGAGAATGGTGTGTTGATGGGCATGTGGGTCTCACAGTCAGGATGGGTAACACTGGGAAGTTTTAGTTTTACAGCAACAGGATTAATAACTTTCTTTAAAGGGAATGAACCAACAAAAAGGGGTGCCACATTACGACTTTCAAGGCAGAGAGGAAGACAGCCAAACCTTCTGACCTTCCGTGTGGGTTGGAGCCTTGGACTTCCACCAATCTGCAGACTTCTTAAACTGAGAAGAATTGTGAAGCAGGACTTGACATGCTCTGATCCATGTCTGCCAACAACGGCAAACTAACACATGGGCGGACGGCACTCCCATCTCCCGCCCCAGAACCGCAAATAGAGGTGGTGGTGTCCGTACACACACTGCAATGGAGTAAGGCCGGTGGAGAAGCAAGGAAGAGTATTATGGGCATATTCAATCCAGATGAGCTGCTTGCTCCAGCTAGCAGGATTCCTGGAGAACATAAGGCGGAGAACCACCTCCAACTCCTGGTTTTGACGTTCAGTCTGGCCATTGGATTGCAGATGATACCCTAAGGATAGGCTCACAGTGGCACAGAGAAGATCGCAGAATCCCTTCCAAAAGTGAGAGATGAACCGGGGTCTCCGATATGAAACCACGCCACTGAAAAGTCCATGTAACCTGAACACATTATAGAGCATACACTCATACACTTCTGCCAACTCCTTGGTGGAAGGTAACTTGAGTACAGGAACAAAGTGGACCATTTTAGAGAACCTATCAACAATAGTAAGGATAGTAGTGTTCCCCTCAGAAAGAGGCAAACCTGCGACAAAGTCCAGAGATATATCGGACCAGGGTCAAGAGGGCACAGGAAGGGGATGCAGCAACTCTGCAAAAAAAAATCTGAGGGAAATCAATGGGAGGGGGGTAGCTGTTTTTCAAAATGATGTCATTGAGTCAATGATAATCGATGCATGGCTGCAATGACCCGTAATTTATAGTCAATAGTAGCTGCTCATGCTCAACACCTTGCTCTCACATTCAAATAGTCAATGTTTGCGCTAAAAACCTTGCTCTCATTCTCAAATAGTCACTGCTCGCGCTTGGATTGGAAATGCACGTTTCCTGCATGGAGATGTGTGTATAGCAACTACTAGTAAGAAACTAATGTAAACCTGTTGAAATGACAGTAACAAGGTTAAAACATCACAAAAAGATCAGAAGAGGCCGAAACGCATGTTTCCTGCATTGAAATGTGTGTATAGTAAATACTAGTAAGAAACTAATATAAACCTGTTGAAATGACAGTAACAAGGTTAAAACATCACAAAAAGATCAGAAGAGGCCGAAACGCATGTTTCCTGCATGGAGAAGATGGTTTAGCAGCTACTCTTAAGCAACTATAGTAAACCTGTTGAATTGACAGTAACAAGGTTGAAACATCACAAAAAGATCAGAAGAGGCCGAAACGCACATTTCCTGCATGGAGATGTGTGTATAGAAAATACTGTTAAGAAACTAATTTAAACCTTTTGAAATGACAGTAACAAGGTCAAAACATCACAAAAAGATCAGAAGAGGTCGAAACGCACGTTTCTAGCATGGAGAAGCGTGTTTAACAGCTTCTATTAAGAAACTAATATAATCTTGTTGAAATGACAGAAACAAGGTTAACACATCACAAAAACCTCAGAAGAGCCCAAAACGCACGTTTTATGCATAGATATGTGTGTTTAACAGCTTCTATTAAGAAACTAATGTAATCCTTTTGAAATGACAGAAACAAGGTTAAAACATCACAAAACCACCAGAAGAGGCCGAAACGCACGTTTCTAGCATGGAGAAGCGTGTTTAACAGCTTCTATTAAGAAAATAATGTAATTGTGTTGAAATCACTGTAACAAGGTTAAAACATCACAAAAACCTCAGAAGAGCCCAAAACGCACGTTTCCAGCATGGAGAAGCGTGTTTAACAGCTTCTATTAAGAAACTAATGTAATCCTGTTGAAATGACAGAAACAAGGTTAAAACATCACAAAAACCTCAGAAGAGCCCAAAACGCACGTGTTATGCATACATATGTGTGTTTAACAGCTTCTGTTAAGAAACTAATGTAATCCTGTTGAAATGACAGAAACAAGATTATAACATCACAGAAACATCAGAAGAGGCCGAAACGCACGTTTCTAGCATGGAGAAGTGTGTTTAACAGCTTCTATTAAGAAACTAATGTAATCCTTTTGAAATGACAGAAACAAGGTTATAACATCACAAAAACCTCAGAAGCGGCTGAAACGCACGTTTTATGCATAGATATGTGTGTTTAACAGCTTCTGTTAAGAAACTAATGTAAAACTGTTGAAATGACAGAAACAAGGTTAAAACATCACAAAAACACCAGAAGAGGCCGAAACATACGTTTCTAGCATGGAGAAGCGTGTTTAACAGCTTCAATTAAGAAACTAATGTAATCCTGTTGAAATGACAGAAACAAGGTTAAAACATCACAAAAACACCAGAAGAGGCCGAAACATACGTTTCCAGCATGGAGAAGCGTGTTTAACAGCTTCTATTAAGAAACTAATGTAATCCTGTTGAAATGACAGAAACAAGGATAAAACATCACAAAAACCTCAGAAGAGGCCGAAACGCACGTTTCTAGCATGGAGAAGCGTGTTTAACAGCTACAATTACGAAACTAATGTAATCTTGTTGAAATGACAGAAACAAGGTTAAAACATCACAAAAACCTCAGAAGAGGCCGAAACGCACGTTTTATGCATAGAGATGTGTGTTTAACAGCTTCTGTTAAGAAACTAATGTAAAATTGTTGAAATTACAGAAACAAGGTTAAAACATTACAAAAACCTCAGAAGAGCCCAAAACGCACATTTCCAGCATGGAGAAGCGTGTTTAACAGCTTCTATTAAGAAACTAATGTAATCTTGTTGAAATGACAGAAACAAGGTTTACACATCACAAAAACCTCAGAAGAACCCAAAACGCACGTTTTATGCATAGATATGTGTGTTTAACAGCTTCTGTTAAGAAACTAATGTAAAACTGTTGAAATGACAGAAACAAGGTTAAAACATTACACCAAAATCAGAAGAGGCCGATACGCACGTTTCTAGCATGGAGAAGCGTGTTTAACAGCTTCTATTAAGTAACTAATGTAATTGTGTTGAAATGACAGAAACAAGGTTAAAACATCACAGAAACATCAGAAGAGGCCGAAACGCACGTTTCCAGCATGGAGAAGCGTGTTTAACAGCTTCTATTAAGAAACTAATGTAATCCTGTTGAAATGACAGAAACAAGGTTAAAACATCACAGAAACATCAGAAGAGGCCGAAACGCACGTTTCTAGCATGGAGAAGTGTGTTTAACGGCTTCTATTAAGAAACTAATGTAATCCTGTTGAAATGACTGTAACAAGGTTAAAACATCACAAAAACCTCAGAAGAAGCCAAAACACACGTTTTCAGCATGGAGATGTGTGTTTAACAGCTTCTGTTAAGAAACTAATTAAAACTGTTGAAATGACAGAAACAAGGTTAAAACATCACAGAAACATCAGAAGAGGCCGAAACGCACGTTTCTAGCATGGAGAAGTGTGTTTAACGGCTTCTATTAAGAAACTAATGTAATCCTGTTGAAATGACGGGAAACAAGGATAACACATCACAAAAACATCAAAGAGGCCGAAACGCACGTTTTATGCATAGAGATGTGATGCTAGAAACGTGCGTTTCGGCCTTTTCTTATGTTTCTGTGATGTTATAACCTTGTTTCTGTCATTTCAACAGAATTACATTAGTTTCTTAATAGAAGCTGTTAAACACACTTCTCCATGCTAGAAACGTGCGTTTCGGCCTCTTCTGATGTTTCTCTGATGTTATAACCTTGTTTCTGTCATTTCAACAGGATTACATTAGTTTCTTAATAGAAGCTGTTAAACACACTTCTCCATGCTAGAAACGTGCATTTTTGCCTTTTCTGATGTTTCTGTGATGTTATAACCTTGTTTCTGTCATTTCAACACAATTACATTAGTTTCTTAATAGAAGCTGTTAAACACACTTCTCCATGCTGGAAACGTGCATTTCGGCCTATTCTGATGTTTTTGTGATGTTTTAACCTTGTTTCTGTCATTTCAACAGGATTACATTAGTTTCTTAATAGAAGCTGTTAAACACACTTCTCTATGCTGGAAACGTGCATTTCGGCCTATTCTGATGTTTTTGTGATGTTTTAACCTTGTTTCTGTCATTTCAACAGGATTAGATTAGTTTCTTAATAGAAGCTGTTAAACACCCTTCTCCATGCTAGAAACGTGCGTTTTGGGCTCTTCTGAGGTTTTTGTGATGTTTTAACCTTGTTACAGTGATTTCAACACAATTACATTATTTTCTTAATAGAAGCTGTTAAACACCCTTCTCCATGCGTTTCGGCCTCTTCTGATGTTTCTGTGATGTTATAACCTTGTTTCTGTCATTTCAACAGGATTACATTAGTTTCTTAATAGAAGCTTTTAAACACCCTTGTCCATGCTAGAAACGTGCGTTTTGGGCTCTTCTGAGGTTTTTGTGATGTTTTAACCTTGTTACAGTGATTTCAACACAATTACATTATTTTCTTAATAGAAGCTGTTAAACACCCTTCTCCATGCTAGAAACGTGCGTTTCGGCCTATTCTGATGTTTTTGTGATGTTTTAACCTTGTTTCTGTCATTTCAACAGGATTACATTAGTTTCTTAATAGAAGCTGTTAAACACACTTCTCCATGCTAGAAACGTGCGTTTTGGCCTCTTCTGAGGTTTCTGTGATGTTATAACCTTGTTTCTGTCATTTCAACAGGATTACATTAATTTCTTAACAGAAGCTGTTAAACACACATTTCCATGTAGGAAACGTGCATTTAGGCCTATTCTGATGTTTTTGTGATGTTTTAACCTTGTTTCTGTCATTTCAACAGGATTACATTAGTTTCTTAATAGAAGCTGTTAAACACACTTCTCCATGCTGGAAACGTGCATTTCGGCCTATTCTGATGTTTTTGTGATGTTTTAACCTTGTTACAGTGATTTCAACACATTTACATTAGTTTCTTAACAGAAGCTGTTAAACACACATTTCCATGATGGAAACGTGCATTTTGGCCTATTCTGATGTTTGTGTAATGTTTTAACCTTGTTTCTGTCACTTCAACAAGATTACATTAGTTTTTTAACAGAAGCTGTTAAACACACATATCTATGCATAAAACGTGCGTTTTAGCCGCTTCTGAGGTTTTAGTGATGTTTTAACATTGTTTCTGTCATTTAAACAGGATTACATTAGTTTCTTAATAGAAGCTGTTAAACACCCTTCTCTATGCTAGAAACGTGCGTTTTGTGCTCTTCTGTGGTTTTTGTGATGTTATACCCTTGTTTCTGTCATTTCAACAGGATTATATTAGTTTCTTAATAGAAGCTGTTAAACACGCTTCTCCATGCTGGAAACGTGCGTTTCGGCCTCTTCTGAGGTTTCTGTGATGTTATAACCTTGTTTCTGTCATTTCAACAGGATTACATTAGTTTCTTAACAGAAGCTGTTAAACACACATCTCTATGCATAAAACGTGCGTTTTGGCTTCTTCTGAGGTTTTTGTGATGTTTTAACCTTGTTACAGTGATTTCAACACAATTACATTAGTTTTTTAATAGAAGCTGTTAAACACACTTATCCATGCTAGAAACGTGCGTTTCGGCCTTTTCTGAGGTTTCTGTGATGTTATAACCTTGTTTCTGTCATTTCAACAGGATTACATTAGTTTCTTAATAAAAGCTGTTAAACACGCTTCTCCATGCTGGAAACGTGAGTTTTGGCTTCTTCTGAGGTTTTTGTGATGTTTTAACCTTGTTACAGTGATTTCAACACAATTACATTAGTTTCTTAATAGAAGCTGTTAAACACACTTATCCATGCTAGAAACGTGCGTTTCGGCCTTTTCTGATGTTTCTGTGATGTTATAACCTTGTTTCTGTCATTTCAACAGAATTACATTAGTTTCTTAATAGAAGCTGTTAAACACCCTTCTCCATGCTAGAAACGTGCGTTTCGGCCTCTTCTGATGTTTCTGTGATGTTATAACCTTGTTTCTGTCATTTCAACAGGATTACATTAGTTTCTTAATAAAAGCTGTTAAACACACTTCTCCATGCTAGAAACGTGCGTTTCGGCCTCTTCTGATGTTTCTGTGATGTTATAACCTTGTTTCTGTCATTTCAACAGGATTACATTAGTTTCTTAACAGAAGCTGTTAAACACACATTTCCATGCTGGAAACGTGCATTTCGACCTATTCTGATGTTTCTGTGATGTTATAACCTTGTTTCTGTCATTTCAACAGGATTTCATTAGTTTCTTAATAGAAGCTGTTAAACACGCTTCTCCATGCTGGAAACGTGCATTTTGGCCTAGTCTGATGTTTTTGTGATGTTTTAACCTTGTTACAGTGATTTCAACACAATTACATTAGTTTCTTAATAAAAGCTGTTAAACACACTTCTCCATGCTAGAAACGTGCGTTTCGGCCTTTTCTGATGTTTCTGTGATGTTATAACCTTGTTTCTGTCATTTCAACAGAATTACATTAGTTTCTTAATAGAAGCTGTTAAACACACTTCTCCATGCTAGAAACGTGCGTTTCGGCCTCTTCTGATGTTTCTGTGATGTTATAACCTTGTTTCTGTCATTTCAACAGGATTACATTAGTTTCTTAATAGAAGCTGTTAAACACCCTTCTCCATGCTAGAAACGTGCGTTTTGGGCTCTTCTGAGGTTTTTGTGATGTTTTAACCTTGTTTCTGTCATTTCAACAGGATTACATTAGTTTCTTAATAGAAGCTGTTAAACACACTTCTCCATGCTAGAAACGTGCATTTTTGCCTTTTCTGATGTTTCTGTGATGTTATAACCTTGTTTCTGTCATTTCAACAGGATTACATTAGTTTCTTAATAGAAGCTGTTAAACACACTTCTCCATGCTAGAAACGTGCGTTTCGGCCTCTTCTGATGTTTCTGTGATGTTATAACCTTGTTTCTGTCATTTCAACAGGATTACATTAGTTTCTTAACAGAAGCTGTTAAACACACATTTCCATGCTGGAAACGTGCATTTCGGCCTATTCTGATGTTTCTGTGATGTTATAACCTTGTTTCTGTCATTTCAACAGGATTTCATTAGTTTCTTAATAGAAGCTGTTAAACACGCTTCTCCATGCTGGAAACGTGCATTTTGTTCTAATCTGAGGTTTTTGTGATGTTTTAACCTTGTTTCTGTCATTTCAACAGGATTACATTAGTTTCTTAACAGAAGCTGTTAAACACACATTTCCATGTTGGAAACGTGCATTTCGGCCTATTCTGATGTTTTTGTGATGTTTTAACCTTGTTTCTGTCATTTCAACAGGATTACATTAGTTTCTTAATAGAAGCTGTTAAACACACTTCTCCATGCTGGAAACGTGCATTTCGGCCTATTCTGATGTTTTTGTGATGTTTTAACCTTGTTACAGTGATTTCAACACATTTACATTAGTTTCTTAACAGAAGCTGTTAAACACACATTTCCATGATGGAAACGTGCATTTTGGCCTATTCTGATGTTTGTGTAATGTTTTAACCTTGTTTCTGTCATTTCAACAAGATTACATTAGTTTTTTAACAGAAGCTGTTAAACACCCTTCTCCATGCTCGAAACGTGCGTTTTGGGCTCTTCTGAGGTTTTTGTGATGTTTTAACCTTGTTACAGTGATTTCAACACAATTACATTAGTTTCTTAATAGAAGCTATTAAACACACTTCTCCATGCTAGAAACGTGCGTTTCGGCCTTTTCTGATGTTTCTGTGACGTTTTAACCTTGTTTCTGTCATTTCAACACAATTACATTATTTTCTTAATAGAAGCTGTTAAACACCCTTCTCCATGCGTTTCGGCCTCTTCTGATGTTTCTGTGATGTTATAACCTTGTTTCTGTCATTTCAACAGGATTACATTAGTTTCTTAATAGAAGCTGTTAAACACACTTCTCTATGCTGGAAACGTGCATTTCGGCCTATTCTGATGTTTTTGTGATGTTTTAACCTTGTTTCTGTCATTTCAACTGGATTAGATTTGTTTCTTAATAGAAGCTGTTAAATACCCTTCTCCATGCTAGAAACGTGCGTTTTGGGCTCTTCTGAGGTTTTTGTGATGTTTTAACCTTGTTACAGTGATTTCAACACAATTACATTATTTTCTTAAAAGAAGCTGTTAAACACACTTCTCCATGCTAGAAACGTGCGTTTCGGCCTCTTCTGAGGTTTCTGTGATGTTATAACCTTGTTTCTGTCATTTCAACAGGATTACATTGGTTTCTTAACAGAAGCTGTTAAACACACATTTCCATGCTAGAAACGTGCGTTTCGGCCTCTTCTGATGTTTCTGTGATGTTATAACCTTGTTTCTGTCATTTCAACAGGATTACATTAGTTTCTTAACAGAAGCTGTTAAACACACATTTCCATGCTGGAAACGTGCATTTCGGCCTATTCTGCTGTTTTTGTGATGTTTTAACCTTGTTACAGTGATTTCAACACAATTACATTATTTTTTTAATAGAAGCTGTTAAACACCCTTCTCCATGCTAGAGACGTGCGTTTCGGTCTATTCTGATGTTTTTGTGATGTTTTAACCTTGTTTCTGTCATTTCAACAGGATTACATTAGTTTCTTAATAGAAGCTGTTAAACATACTTCTCCATGCTAGAAACGTGCGTTTCGGCCTCTTCTGAGGTTTCTGTGATGTTATAACCTTGTTTCTGTCATTTCAACAGGATTACATTAGTTTCTTAACAGAAGCTGTTAAACACACATTTCCATGTTGGAAACGTGCATTTCGGCCTATTCTGATGTTTTTGTGATGTTTTAACCTTGTTACAGTGATTTCAACACAATTACATTAGTTTCTTAATAAAAGCTGTTAAACACACTTCTCCATGCTAGAAACGTGCGTTTCGGCCTTTTCTGATGTTTCTGTGATGTTATAACCTTGTTTCTGTCATTTCAACAGGATTACATTAGTTTCTTAATAGAAGCTGTTAAACACACTTCTCCATGCTAGAAACGTGCGTTTCGGCCTCTTCTGATGTTTCTGTGATGTTATAACCTTGTTTCTGTCATTTCAACAGGATTACATTAGTTTTTTAACAGAAGCTGTTAAACACCCTTCTCCATGCTCGAAACGTGCGTTTTGGGCTCTTCTGAGGTTTTTGTGATGTTTTAACCTTGTTACAGTGATTTCAACACAATTACATTAGTTTCTTAATAGAAGCTATTAAACACACTTCTCCATGCTAGAAACGTGCGTTTCGGCCTTTTCTGATGTTTCTGTGACGTTTTAACCTTGTTTCTGTCATTTCAACACAATTACATTATTTTCTTAATAGAAGCTGTTAAACACCCTTCTCCATGCGTTTCGGCCTCTTCTGATGTTTCTGTGATGTTATAACCTTGTTTCTGTCATTTCAACAGGATTACATTAGTTTCTTAATAGAAGCTGTTAAACACACTTCTCTATGCTGGAAACGTGCATTTCGGCCTATTCTGATGTTTTTGTGATGTTTTAACCTTGTTTCTGTCATTTCAACTGGATTAGATTTGTTTCTTAATAGAAGCTGTTAAACACCCTTCTCCATGCTAGAAACGTGCGTTTTGGGCTCTTCTGAGGTTTTTGTGATGTTTTAACCTTGTTACAGTGATTTCAACACAATTACATTATTTTCTTAAAAGAAGCTGTTAAACACACTTCTCCATGCTAGAAACGTGCGTTTCGGCCTCTTCTGAGGTTTCTGTGATGTTATAACCTTGTTTCTGTCATTTCAACAGGATTACATTGGTTTCTTAACAGAAGCTGTTAAACACACATTTCCATGCTAGAAACGTGCGTTTCGGCCTCTTCTGATGTTTCTGTGATGTTATAACCTTGTTTCTGTCATTTCAACAGGATTACATTAGTTTCTTAACAGAAGCTGTTAAACACACATTTCCATGCTGGAAACGTGCATTTCGGCCTATTCTGCTGTTTTTGTGATGTTTTAACCTTGTTACAGTGATTTCAACACAATTACATTATTTTTTTAATAGAAGCTGTTAAACACCCTTCTCCATGCTAGAGACGTGCGTTTCGGTCTATTCTGATGTTTTTGTGATGTTTTAACCTTGTTTCTGTCATTTCAACAGGATTACATTAGTTTCTTAATAGAAGCTGTTAAACATACTTCTCCATGCTAGAAACGTGCGTTTCGGCCTCTTCTGATGTTTCTGTGATGTTATAACCTTGTTTCTGTCATTTCAACAGGATTACATTAGTTTCTTAATAGAAGCTGTTAAACACCCTTCTCCATGCTAGAAACGTGCGTTTTGGGCTCTTCTGAGGTTTTTGTGATGTTTTAACCTTGTTACAGTGATTTCAACACAATTACATTATTTTCTTGATAGAAGCTGTTAAACACCCTTCTCCATGCTAGAGACGTGCGTTTCGGCCTATTCTGATGTTTTTGTGATGTTTTAACCTTGTTTCTGTCATTTCAACAGGATTACATTAGTTTCTTAATAGAAGCTGTTAAACATACTTCTCCATGCTAGAAACGTGCGTTTCGGCCTCTTCTGATGTTTCTGTGATGTTATAACCTTGTTTCTGTCATTTCAACAGGATTACATTAGTTTCTTAACAGAAGCTGTTAAACACACATTTCCATGCTGGAAACGTGCATTTCGGCCTATTCTGATGTTTCTGTGATGTTATAACCTTGTTTCTGTCATTTCAACAGGATTTCATTAGTTTCTTAATAGAAGCTGTTAAACACGCTTCTCCATGCTGGAAACGTGCATTTTGGCCTAATCTGATGTTTTTGTGATGTTTTAACCTTGTTACAGTGATTTCAACACAATTACATTAGTTTCTTAATAAAAGCTGTTAAACACACTTCTCCATGCTAGAAACGTGCGTTTCGGCCTTTTCTGATGTTTCTGTGATGTTATAACCTTGTTTCTGTCATTTCAACAGAATTACATTAGTTTCTTAATAGAAGCTGTTAAACACACTTCTCCATGCTAGAAACGTGCGTTTCGGCCTCTTCTGATGTTTCTGTGATGTTATAACCTTGTTTCTGTCATTTCAACAGGATTACATTAGTTTCTTAATAGAAGCCGGTAAACACACTTCTCCATGCTAGAAACGTGCATTTTTGCCTTTTCTGATGTTTCTGTGATGTTATAACCTTGTTTCTGTCATTTCAACAGGATTACATTAGTTTCTTAATAGAAGCTGTTAAACACACTTCTCCATGCTAGAAACGTGCGTTTTGGGCTCTTCTGAGGTTTTTGTGATGTTTTAACCTTGTTACAGTGATTTCAACAGAATTACATTATTTTCTTAATAGAAGCTGTTAAACACCCTTCTCCATGCTAGAAATGTGCGTTTCGGCCTCTTCTGATGTTTCTGTGATGTTATAACCTTGTTTCTGTCATTTCAACAGGATTACATTAGTTTCTTAATAGAAGCTTTTAAACACACTTCTCCATGCTAGAAACGTGCCTTTTGGCCTCTTCTGATGTTTCTGTGATGTTATAACCTTGTTTCTGTCATTTCAACAGGATTACATTAGTTTCTTAATAGAAGCTGTTAAACAAACTTCTCCATGCTATAAACGTGCGTTTCGGCCTCTTCTGATGTTTCTGTGATGTTATAACCTTGTTTCTGTCATTTCAACAGGATTACATTAGTTTCTTAACAGAAGCTGTTAAACACACATTTCCATGCTGGAAACGTGCATTTCGGCCTATTCTGATGTTTCTGTGATGTTATAACCTTGTTTCTGTCATTTCAACAGGATTTCATTAGTTTCTTAATAGAAGCTGTTAAACACGCTTCTCCATGCTGGAAACGTGCATTTTGGCCTAATCTGAGGTTTTTGTGATGTTTTAACCTTGTTTCTGTCATTTCAACAGGATTAGATTAGTTTCTTAATAGAAGCTGTTAAACACCCTTCTCCATTCTAGAAACGTGCGTTTTGGGCTCTTCTGAGGTTTTTGTGATGTTTTAACCTTGTTACAGTTACACAATTACATTATTTTCTTAATAGAAGCTGTTAAACACCCTTCTCCATAATAGAGACGTGCGTTTCGGCCTATCATGATGTTTTTGTGATGTTTTAACCTTGTTTCTGTCATTTCAACAGGATTACATTAGTTTCTTAACAGAAGCTGTTAAACACACATTTCCATGTTGGAAACGTGCATTTCGGCCTATTCTGATGTTTTTGTGATGTTTTAACCTTGTTTCTGTCATTTCAACAGGATTACATTAGTTTCTTAATAGAAGCTGTTAAACACACTTCTCCATGCTGGAAACGTGCATTTCGGCCTATTCTGATGTTTTTGTGATGTTTTAACCTTGTTACAGTGATTTCAACACATTTACATTAGTTTTTTAACAGAAGCTGTTAAACACACATATCTATGCATAAAACGTGCATTTTAGCCGCTTCTGATGTTTCTGTGATGTTATAACCTTGTTTCTGTCATTTCAACAGGATTATCTTAGTTTCTTAATAGAAGCTGTTAAACACGCTTCTCCATGCTGGAAACGTGCATTTTGGCCTAATCTGATGTTTTTGTGATGTTTTAACCTTGTTTCTGTCATTTCAACAATTTTACATTAGTTTCTTAACAGAAGCTGTTAAACACACATCTCTATGCATAAAACGTGCGTTTTGGCTTCTTCTGAGGTTTTTGTGATGTTTTAACCTTGTTACAGTGATTTCAACACAATTACATTAGTTTTTTAATAGAAGCTGTTAAACACACTTCTCCATGCTAGAAATGTGCATTTCGGCCTTTTCTGATGTTTCTGTGATGTTATAACCTTGTTTCTTTCATTTCAACAGGATTACATTTTTGTCTTAATAGAAGCTGTTAAACACACTTCTCCATGCTAGAAACGTGCGTTTCGGCCTCTTCTGATGTTTCTGTGATGTTATAACCTTGTTACAGTGATTTCAACACAATTACATTATTTTCTTGATAGAAGCTGTTAAACACCCTTCTCCATGCTAGAGACGTGCGTTTCGGCCTATTCTGATGTTTTTGTGATGTTTTAACCTTGTTTCTGTCATTTCAACAGGATTACATTAGTTTCTTAATAGAAGCTGTTAAACATACTTCTCCATGCTATAAACGTGCGTTTCGGCCTCTTCTGAGGTTTCTGTGATGTTATAACCTTGTTTCTGTCATTTCAACAGGATTACATTAGTTTCTTAACAAAAGCTGTTAAACACACATCTCTATGCATAAAACGTGCGTTTTGGCTTCTTCTGAGGTTTTTGTGATGTTTTAACCTTGTTACAGTGATGTCAACACAATTACATTAGTTTTTTAATAGAAGCTGTTAAACACCCTTCTCCATGCTAGAAACGTGCGTTTCGGCCTCTTCTGATGTTTCTGTGATGTTATAACCTTGTTTCTGTCATTTCAACAGGATTACATTAGTTTCTTAACAGAAGCTGTTAAACACACATTTCCATGCTGGAAACGTGCATTTCGGCCTATTCTGATGTTTCTGTGATGTTATAACCTTGTTTCTGTCATTTCAACAGGATTTCATTAGTTTCTTAATAAAAGCTGTTAAACACGCTTCTCCATGCTGGAAACGTGCATTTTGGCCTAATCTGATGTTTTTGTGATGTTTTAACCTTGTTACAGTGATTTCAACACAATTACATTAGTTTCTTAATAAAAGCTGTTAAACACACTTCTCCATGCTAGAAACGTGCGTTTCGGCCTTTTCTGATGTTTCTGTGATGTTATAACCTTGTTTCTGTCATTTCAACAGAATTACATTAGTTTCTTAATAGAAGCTGTTAAACACACTTCTCCATGCTAGAAACGTGCGTTTCGGCCTCTTCTGATGTTTCTGTGATGTTATAACCTTGTTTCTGTCATTTCAACAGGATTACATTAGTTTCTTAATAGAAGCTGTTAAACACCCTTCTCCATGCTAGAAACGTGCGTTTTGGGCTCTTCTGAGGTTTTTGTGATGTTTTAACCTTGTTTCTGTCATTTCAACAGGATTACATTAGTTTCTTAATAGAAGCTGTTAAACACACTTCTCCATGCTAGAAACGTGCGTTTCGGCCTCTTCTGATGTTTCTGTGATGTTATAACCTTGTTTCTGTCATTTCAACAGGATTACATTAGTTTCTTAACAGAAGCTGTTAAACACACATTTCCATGCTGGAAACGTGAGTTTTGGCTTCTTCTGAGGTTTTTGTGATGTTTTAACCTTGTTACAGTGATTTCAACACAATTACATTAGTTTCTTAATAGAAGCTGTTAAACACACTTCTCCTTGCTAGAAACATGCGTTTCGGCCTTTTCTGATGTTTCTGTGATGTTATAACCTTGTTTCTGTCATTTCAACAGAATTACATTAGTTTCTTAATAGAAGCTGTTAAACACACTTCTCCATGCTAGAAACGTGCATTTTTGCCTTTTCTGATGTTTCTGTGATGTTATAACCTTGTTTCTGTCATTTCAACACAATTACATTAGTTTCTTAATAGAAGCTGTTAAACACACTTCTCCATGCTGGAAACTTACATTTTGGCCTATTCTGATGTTTCTGTGATGTTATAACCTTGTTTCTGTCATTTCAACAGAATTACATTAGTTTCTTAATAGAAGCTGTTAAACACACTTCTCCATGCTAGAAACGTGCGTTTCGGCCTCTTCTGATGTTTCTGTGATGTTATAACCTTGTTTCTGTCATTTCAACAGGATTACATTAGTTTCTTAATAGAAGCCGGTAAACACACTTCTCCATGCTAGAAACGTGCATTTTTGCCTTTTCTGATGTTTCTGTGATGTTATAACCTTGTTTCTGTCATTTCAACAGGATTACATTAGTTTCTTAATAGAAGCTGTTAAACACACTTCTCCATGCTAGAAACGTGCATTTTGGGCTCTTCTGAGGTTTTTGTGATGTTTTAACCTTGTTACAGTGATTTCAACAGAATTACATTATTTTCTTAATAGAAGCTGTTAAACACCCTTCTCCATGCTAGAAATGTGCGTTTCGGCCTCTTCTGATGTTTCTGTGATGTTATAACCTTGTTTCTGTCATTTCAACAGGATTACATTAGTTTCTTAATAGAAGCTTTTAAACACACTTCTCCATGCTAGAAACGTGCCTTTTGGCCTCTTCTGATGTTTCTGTGATGTTATAACCTTGTTTCTGTCATTTCAACAGGATTACATTAGTTTCTTAATAGAAGCTGTTAAACAAACTTCTCCATGCTAGAAACGTGCGTTTCGGCCTCTTCTGATGTTTCTGTGATGTTATAACCTTGTTTCTGTCATTTCAACAGGATTACATTAGTTTCTTAACAGAAGCTGTTAAACACACATTTCCATGCTGGAAACGTGCATTTCGGCCTATTCTGATGTTTCTGTGATGTTATAACCTTGTTTCTGTCATTTCAACAGGATTTCATTAGTTTCTTAATAGAAGCTGTTAAACACGCTTCTCCATGCTGGAAACGTGCATTTTGGCCTAATCTGAGGTTTTTGTGATGTTTTAACCTTGTTTCTGTCATTTCAACAGGATTAGATTAGTTTCTTAATAGAAGCTGTTAAACACCCTTCTCCATTCTAGAAACGTGCGTTTTGGGCTCTTCTGAGGTTTTTGTGATGTTTTAACCTTGTTACAGTTACACAATTACATTATTTTCTTAATAGAAGCTGTTAAACACCCTTCTCCATAATAGAGACGTGCGTTTCGGCCTATCATGATGTTTTTGTGATGTTTTAACCTTGTTTCTGTCATTTCAACAGGATTACATTAGTTTCTTAACAGAAGCTGTTAAACACACATTTCCATGTTGGAAACGTGCATTTCGGCCTATTCTGATGTTTTTGTGATGTTTTAACCTTGTTTCTGTCATTTCAACAGGATTACATTAGTTTCTTAATAGAAGCTGTTAAACACACTTCTCCATGCTGGAAACGTGCATTTCGGCCTATTCTGATGTTTTTGTGATGTTTTAACCTTGTTACAGTGATTTCAACACATTTACATTAGTTTTTTAACAGAAGCTGTTAAACACACATATCTATGCATAAAACGTGCATTTTAGCCGCTTCTGATGTTTCTGTGATGTTATAACCTTGTTTCTGTCATTTCAACAGGATTATCTTAGTTTCTTAATAGAAGCTGTTAAACACGCTTCTCCATGCTGGAAACGTGCATTTTGGCCTAATCTGATGTTTTTGTGATGTTTTAACCTTGTTTCTGTCATTTCAACAATTTTACATTAGTTTCTTAACAGAAGCTGTTAAACACACATCTCTATGCATAAAACGTGCGTTTTGGCTTCTTCTGAGGTTTTTGTGATGTTTTAACCTTGTTACAGTGATTTCAACACAATTACATTAGTTTTTTAATAGAAGCTGTTAAACACACTTCTCCATGCTAGAAATGTGCATTTCGGCCTTTTCTGATGTTTCTGTGATGTTATAACCTTGTTTCTTTCATTTCAACAGGATTACATTTTTGTCTTAATAGAAGCTGTTAAACACACTTCTCCATGCTAGAAACGTGCGTTTCGGCCTCTTCTGATGTTTCTGTGATGTTATAACCTTGTTACAGTGATTTCAACACAATTACATTATTTTCTTGATAGAAGCTGTTAAACACCCTTCTCCATGCTAGAGACGTGCGTTTCGGCCTATTCTGATGTTTTTGTGATGTTTTAACCTTGTTTCTGTCATTTCAACAGGATTACATTAGTTTCTTAATAGAAGCTGTTAAACATACTTCTCCATGCTATAAACGTGCGTTTCGGCCTCTTCTGAGGTTTCTGTGATGTTATAACCTTGTTTCTGTCATTTCAACAGGATTACATTAGTTTCTTAACAAAAGCTGTTAAACACACATCTCTATGCATAAAACGTGCGTTTTGGCTTCTTCTGAGGTTTTTGTGATGTTTTAACCTTGTTACAGTGATGTCAACACAATTACATTAGTTTTTTAATAGAAGCTGTTAAACACCCTTCTCCATGCTAGAAACGTGCGTTTCGGCCTCTTCTGATGTTTCTGTGATGTTATAACCTTGTTTCTGTCATTTCAACAGGATTACATTAGTTTCTTAACAGAAGCTGTTAAACACACATTTCCATGCTGGAAACGTGCATTTCGGCCTATTCTGATGTTTCTGTGATGTTATAACCTTGTTTCTGTCATTTCAACAGAATTACATTAGTTTCTTAATAGAAGCTGTTAAACACACTTCTCCATGCTAGAAACGTGCGTTTCGGCCTCTTCTGATGTTTCTGTGATGTTATAACCTTGTTTCTGTCATTTCAACAGGATTACATTAGTTTCTTAATAGAAGCTGTTAAACACCCTTCTCCATGCTAGAAACGTGCGTTTTGGGCTCTTCTGAGGTTTTTGTGATGTTTTAACCTTGTTTCTGTCATTTCAACAGGATTACATTAGTTTCTTAATAGAAGCTGTTAAACACACTTCTCCATGCTAGAAACGTGCGTTTCGGCCTCTTCTGATGTTTCTGTGATGTTATAACCTTGTTTCTGTCATTTCAACAGGATTACATTAGTTTCTTAACAGAAGCTGTTAAACACACATTTCCATGCTGGAAACGTGAGTTTTGGCTTCTTCTGAGGTTTTTGTGATGTTTTAACCTTGTTACAGTGATTTCAACACAATTACATTAGTTTCTTAATAGAAGCTGTTAAACACACTTCTCCTTGCTAGAAACATGCGTTTCGGCCTTTTCTGATGTTTCTGTGATGTTATAACCTTGTTTCTGTCATTTCAACAGAATTACATTAGTTTCTTAATAGAAGCTGTTAAACACACTTCTCCATGCTAGAAACGTGCATTTTTGCCTTTTCTGATGTTTCTGTGATGTTATAACCTTGTTTCTGTCATTTCAACACAATTACATTAGTTTCTTAATAGAAGCTGTTAAACACACTTCTCCATGCTGGAAACGTACATTTTGGCCTATTCTGATGTTTTTGTGATGTTTTAACCTTGTTTCTGTCATTTCAACAGGATTACATTAGTTTCTTAATAGAAGCTGTTAAACACACTTCTCTATGCTGGAAACGTGCATTTCGGCCTTTTCTGATGTTTCTGTGATGTTTTAACCTTGTTACAGTGATTTCAACACAATTACATTAGTTTCTTAATAGAAGCTGTTAAACACACTTCTCCTTGCTAGAAACGTGCGTTTTGGCCTTTTCTGATGTTTCTGTGATGTTATAACCTTGTTTCTGTCATTTCAACAGAATAACATTAGTTTCTTAATAGAAGCTGTTAAACACACTTCTCCATGCTGGAAACGTGCATTTTGGCCTATTCTGATGTTTTTGTGATGTTTTAACCTTGTTTCTGTCATTTCAACAGGATTAGATTTGTTTCTTAATAGAAGCTGTTAAACACCCTTCTCCATGCTAGAAACGTGCGTTTTGGGCTCTTCTGAGGTTTTTGTGATGTTTTAACCTTGTTACAATGATTTCAACACAATTACATTATTTTCTTAAAAGAAGCTGTTAAACACACTTCTCCATGCTAGAAACGTGCGTTTCGGCCTCTTCTGATGTTTCTGTGATGTTATAACCTTGTTTCTGTCATTTCAACAGGATTACATTAGTTTCTTAACAGAAGCTGTTAAACACACTTCTCCATGCTAGAAACGTGCGTTTCGGCCTCTTCTGATGTTTCTGTGATGTTATAACCTTGTTTCTGTCATTTCAACAGGATTACATTAGTTTCTTAATAGAAGCTGTTAAACACACTTCTCTATGCTGGAAACGTGCATTTCGGCCTATTCTGATGTTTTTGTGATGTTTTAACCTTGTTTCTGTCATTTCAACAGGATTAGATTTGTTTCTTAATAGAAGCTGTTAAACACCCTTCTCCATGCTAGAAACGTGCGTTTTGGGCTCTTCTGAGGTTTTTGTGATGTTTTAACCTTGTTACAGTGATTTCAACACAATTACATTATTTTCTTAAAAGAAGCTGTTAAACACACTTCTCCATGCTAGAAACGTGCGTTTTGGCCTCTTCTGATGTTTCTGTGATGTTATAACCTTGTTTCTGTCATTTCAACAGGATTACATTAGTTTCTTAACAGAAGCTGTTAAACACACATTTCCATGCTGGAAACGTGCATTTCGGCCTATTCTGATGTTTTTGTGATGTTTTAACCTTGTTTCTGTCATTTCATCAAGATTACATTAGTTTCTTAATAGAAGCTGTTAAACACACTTCTCCATGCTGGAAACGTGCATTTCGGCCTATTCTGATGTTTTTGTGATGTTTTAACCTTGTTTCTGTCATTTCAACAGTTTTACATTAGTTTCTTAATAGAAGCTGTTAAACACACTTCTCCATGCTAGAAACGTGCGTTTCGGCCTCTTCTGAGGTTTCTGTGATGTTATAACCTTGTTTCTGTCATTTCAACAGGATTACATTACTTTCTTAACAGAAGCTGTTAAACACACATTTCCATGTTGGAAACGTGCATTTCGGCCTATTCTGATGTTTTTGTGATGTTTTAACCTTGTTTCTGTCATTTCAACAGGATTACATTAGTTTCTAAATAGAAGCTGTTAAACACACATTTCCATGTTAGAAACGTGCGTTTCGGCCTCTTCTGATGTTTCTGTGATGTTATAACCTTGTTTCTGTCATTTCAACAGGATTACATTAGTTTCTTAACAGAAGCTGTTAAACACACATTTCCATGCTGGAAACGTGCATTTCGGCCTATTCTGATGTGTTTGTGATGTTTTAACCTTGTTTCTGTCATTTCAACAAGATTACATTAGTTTCTTAATAGAAGCTGTTAAACACACTTCTCCATGCTGGAAACGTGCATTTCGGCCTATTCTGATGTTTTTGTGATGTTTTAACCTTGTTTCTGTCATTTCAACAGTTTTACATTGGTTTCTTAATAGAAGCTGTTAAACACACTTCTCCATGCTAGAAACGTGCGTTTCGGCGTCTTCTGAGGTTTCTGTGATGTTATAACCTTGTTTCTGTCATTTCAACAGGATTACATTAGTTTCTTAATAGAAGCTGTTAAACACACTACTCCATGCTAGAAACGTGCGTTTCGGCCTCTTCTGATGTTTCTGTGATGTTATAACCTTGTTTCTGTCATTTCAACAGAATTACATTAGTTTCTTAATAGAAGCTGTTAAACACACTTCTCCTTGCTAGAAACGTGCGTTTCGGCCTTTTCTGATGTTTCTGTGATGTTATAACCTTGTTTCTGTCATTTCAACAGAATTACATTAGTTTCTTAATAGAAGCTGTTAAACACACTTCTCCATGCTAGAAACGTGCATTTTTGCCTTTTCTGATGTTTCTGTGATGTTATAACCTTGTTTCTGTCATTTCAACACAATTACATTAGTTTCTTAATAGAAGCTGTTAAACACACTTCTCCATGCTGGAAACGTGCATTTTGGCCTATTCTGATGTTTTTGTGATGTTTTAACCTTGTTTCTGTCATTTCAACAGGATTACATTAGTTTCTTAATAGAAGCTGTTAAACACACTTCTCTATGCTGGAAACGTGCATTTCGGCCTATTCTGATGTTTTTGTGATGTTTTAACCTTGTTTCTGTCATTTCAACAGGATTAGATTTGTTTCTTAATAGAAGCTGTTAAACACCCTTCTCCATGCTAGAAACGTGCGTTTTGGGCTCTTCTGAGGTTTTTGTGATGTTTTAACCTTGTTACAGTGATTTCAACACAATTACATTATTTTCTTAAAAGAAGTTGTTAAACACACTTCTCCATGCTAGAAACGTGCGTTTCGGCCTCTTCTGAGGTTTCTGTGATGTTTTAACCTTGTTTCTGTCATTTCAACAGGATTACATTAGTTTCTTAATAGAAGCTGTTATACACACATTTCCATGTTAGAAACGTGCGTTTCGGCCTCTTCTGATGTTTCTGTGATGTTAGAACCTTGTTTCTGTCATTTCAACAGGATTAAATTAGTTTCTTAACAGAAGCTGTTAAACACACATTTCCATGCTGGAAACGTGCATTTCGGCCTATTCTGATGTTTTTGTGATGTTTTAACCTTGTTTCTGTCATTTCAACAAGATTACATTAGTTTCTTAATAGAAGCTGTTAAACACACTTCTCCATGCTGGAAACGTGCATTTCGGCCTATTCTGATGTTTTTGTGATGTTTTAACCTTGTTTCTGTCATTTCAACAGAATTACATTAGTTTCTTAATAGAAGCTGTTAAACACCCTTCTCCATGCTGGAAACGTGAGTTTTGGCTTCTTCTGAGGTTTTTGTGATGTTTTAACCTTGTTACAGTGATTTCAACACAATTACATTAGTTTCTTAATAGAAGCTGTTAAACACACTTCTCCTTGCTAGAAACGTGCGTTTCGGCCTTTTCTGATGTTTCTGTGATGTTATAACCTTGTTTCTGTCATTTCAACAGAATTACATTAGTTTCTTAATAGAAGCTGTTAAACACACTTTTCCATGCTAGAAACGTGCATTTTTGCCTTTTCTGATGTTTCTGTGATGTTATAACCTTGTTTCTGTCATTTCAACACAATTACATTAGTTTCTTAATAGAAGCTGTTAAACACACTTCTCCATGCTGGAAACGTGCATTTTGGCCTATTCTGATGTTTTTGTGATGTTTTAACCTTGTTTCTGTCATTTCAACAGGATTACATTAGTTTCTTAATAGAAGCTGTTATACACACATTTAAATGTTAGAAACGTGCGTTTCGGCCTCTTCTGATGTTTCTGTGATGTTATAACCTTGTTTCTGTCATTTCAACAGGATTACATTAGTTTCTTAACAGAAGCTGTTAAACACACATTTCCATGCTGGAAACGTGCATTTCGGCCTATTCTGATGTGTTTGTGATGTTTTAACCTTGTTTCTGTCATTTCAACAAGATTACATTAGTTTCTTAATAGAAGCTGTTAAACACACTTCTCCATGCTGGAAACGTGCATTTCGTTCTATTCTGATGTTTTTGTGATGTTTTAACCTTGTTTCTGTCATTTCAACAGTTTTACATTGGTTTCTTAATAGAAGCTGTTAAACACACTTCTCCATGCTAGAAACGTGCGTTTCGGCGTCTTCTGAGGTTTCTGTGATGTTATAACCTTGTTTCTGTCATTTCAACAGGATTACATTAGTTTCTTAATAGAAGCTGTTAAACACACTACTCCATGCTAGAAACGTGCGTTTCGGCCTCTTCTGATGTTTCTGTGATGTTATAACCTTGTTTCTGTCATTTCAACAGAATTACATTAGTTTCTTAATAGAAGCTGTTAAACACCCTTCTCCATGCTGGAAACGTGAGTTTTGGCTTCTTCTGAGGTTTTTGTGATGTTTTAACCTTGTTACAGTGATTTCAACACAATTACATTAGTTTCTTAATAGAAGCTGTTAAACACACTTCTCCTTGCTAGAAACGTGCGTTTCGGCCTTTTCTGATGTTTCTGTGATGTTATAACCTTGTTTCTGTCATTTCAACAGAATTACATTAGTTTCTTAATAGAAGCTGTTAAACACACTTCTCCATGCTAGAAACGTGCATTTTTGCCTTTTCTGATGTTTCTGTGATGTTATAACCTTGTTTCTGTCATTTCAACACAATTACATTAGTTTCTTAATAGAAGCTGTTAAACACACTTCTCCATGCTGGAAACGTGCATTTTGGCCTATTCTGATGTTTTTGTGATGTTTTAATCTTGTTTCTGTCATTTCAACAGGATTACATTAGTTTCTTAATAGAAGCTGTTAAACACACTTCTCTATGCTGGAAACGTGCATTTCGGCCTATTCTGATGTTTTTGTGATGTTTTAACCTTGTTTCTGTCATTTCAACAGGATTAGATTTGTTTCTTAATAGAAGCTGTTAAACACCCTTCTCCATGCTAGAAACGTGCATTTTTGCCTTTTCTGATGTTTCTGTGATGTTATAACCTTGTTTCTGTCATTTCAACACAATTACATTAGTTTCTTAATAGAAGCTGTTAAACACACTTCTCCATGCTGGAAACGTGCATTTTGGCCTATTCTGATGTTTTTGTGATGTTTTAACCTTGTTTCTGTCATTTCAACAGGATTACATTAGTTTCTTAATAGAAGCTGTTAAACACACTTCTCTATGCTGGAAACGTGCATTTCGGCCTATTCTGATGTTTTTGTGATGTTTTAACCTTGTTTCTGTCATTTCAACAGGATTAGATTTGTTTCTTAATAGAAGCTGTTAAACACCCTTCTCCATGCTAGAAACGTGCGTTTTGGGCTCTTCTGAGGTTTTTGTGATGTTTTAACCTTGTTACAGTGATTTCAACACAATTACATTATTTTCTTAAAAGAAGTTGTTAAACACACTTCTCCATGCTAGAAACGTGTGTTTCGGCCTTTTCTGATGTTTCTGTGATGTTATAACCTTGTTTCTGTCATTTCAACAGAATTACATTAGTTTCTTAATAGAAGCTGTTAAACACCCTTTTCCATGCTGGAAACGTGAGTTTTGGCTTCTTCTGAGGTTTTTGTGATGTTTTAACCTTGTTACAGTGATTTCAACACAATTACATTAGTTTCTTAATAGAAGCTGTTAAACACACTTCTCCTTGCTAGAAACGTGCGTTTCGGCCTTTTCTGATGTTTCTGTGATGTTATAACCTTGTTTCTGTCATTTCAACAGAATTACATTAGTTTCTTAATAGAAGCTGTTAAACACACTTCTCCATGCTAGAAACGTGCATTTTTGCCTTTTCTGATGTTTCTGTGATGTTATAACCTTGTTTCTGTCATTTCAACACAATTACATTAGTTTCTTAATAGAAGCTGTTAAACACACTTCTCCATGCTGGAAACGTGCATTTTGGCCTATTCTGATGTTTTTGTGATGTTTTAACCTTGTTTCTGTCATTTCAACAGGATTACATTAGTTTCTTAATAGAAGCTGTTAAACACACTTCTCCATGCTAGAAACGTGCATTTTTGCCTTTTCTGATGTTTCTGTGATGTTATAACCTTGTTTCTGTCATTTCAACACAATTACATTAGTTTCTTAATAGAAGCTGTTAAACACACTTCTCCATGCTGGAAACGTGCATTTTGGCCTATTCTGATGTTTTTGTGATGTTTTAACCTTGTTTCTGTCATTTCAACAGTTTTACATTAGTTTCTTAATAGAAGCTGTTAAACACACTTCTCCATGCTAGAAACGTGCGTTTCGGCCTCTTCTGAGGTTTCTGTGATGTTATAACCTTGTTTCTGTCATTTCAACAAGATTACATTAGTTTCTTAATAGAAGCTGTTAAACACACATTTCCATGCTGGAAACGTGCATTTCGGCCTATTCTGATGTTTTTGTGATGTTTTAACCTTGTTTCTGTCATTTCAACAAGATTACATTAGTTTCTTAATAGAAGCTGTTAAACACACTTCTCCATGCTGGAAACGTGCATTTCGGCCTATTCTGATGTTTTTGTGATGTTTTAACCTTGTTTCTGTCATTTCAACAGTTGTACATTGGTTTCTTAATAGAAGCTGTTAAACACACTTCTCCATGCTAGAAACGAGCGTTTCGGCCTATTCTGATGTTTTTGTGATGTTTTAACCTTGTTTCTGTCATTTCAAGAGGATTACATTAGTTTCTTAATAGAAGCTGTTAAACACACTTCTCCATGCTAGAAACGTGCATTTTTGCCTTTTCTGATGTTTCTGTGATGTTTTAACCTTGTTTCTGTCATTTCAACAAGATTACATTAGTTTCTTAATAGAAGCTGTTAAACACACTTCTCCATGCTGGAAACGTGCATTTCGGCCTATTCTGATGTTTCTGTGATGTTTTAACCTTGTTTCTGTCATTTCAACAGTTTTACATTGGTTTCTTAATAGAAGCTGTTAAACACACCTCTCCATGCTGGAAACGTGCATTTTGGCCTATTCTGATGTTTTTGTGATGTTTTAACCTTGTTTCTGTCATTTCAACAGGATTACATTAGTTTCTTAATAGAAGCTGTTAAACACACTTCTCTATGCTGGAAACGTGCATTTCGGCCTATTCTGATGTTTTTGTGATGTTTTAGCCTTGTTTCTGTCATTTCAACAGGATTAGATTTGTTTCTTAACAGAAGCTGTTAAACAAGAATTTCCATGCTGGAAACGTGCATTTCGGCCTATTCTGATGTTTCTGTGATGTTTTAACCTTGTTTCTGTAATTTCAACAAGATTACATTAGTTTCTTAATAGAAGCTGTTAAACACACTTCTCCATGCTGGAAACGTGCATTTCGGCCTATTCTGATGTTTTTGTGATGTTTTAACCTTGTTTCTGTCATTTCAACAGTTTTACATTAGTTTCTTAATAGAAGCTGTTAAACACACTTCTCCATGCTAGAAACGTGCATTTCGGCCTCTTCTGAGGTTTCTGTGATGTTATAACCTTGTTTCTGTCATTTCAACAAGATTACATTAGTTTCTTAATAGAAGCTGTTAAACACACTTCTCCATGCTAGAAACGTGCATTTTTGCCTTTTCTGATGTTTCTGTGATGTTATAACCTTGTTTCTGTCATTTCAACACAATTACATTAGTTTCTTAATAGAAGCTGTTAAACACACTTCTCCATGCTGGAAACGTGCATTTTGGCCTATTCTGATGTTTTTGTGATGTTTTAACCTTGTTTCTGTCATTTCAACAGGATTACATTAGTTTCTTAATAGAAGCTGTTAAACACACTTCTCTGTGCTGGAAACGTGCATTTCGGCCTATTCTGATGTTTTTGTGATGTTTTAACCTTGTTTCTGTCATTTCAACAGGATTAGATTTGTTTCTTAATAGAAGCTGTTAAACACCCTTCTCCATGCTAGAAACGTGCGTTTTGGGCTCTTCTGAGGTTTTTGTGATGTTTTAACCTTGTTACAGTGATTTCAACACAATTACATTATTTTCTTAAAAGAAACTGTTAAACACACTTCTCCATGCTAGAAACGTGCGTTTCGGCCTCTTCTGAGGTTTCTGTGATGTTATAACCTTGTTTCTGTCATTTCAACAGGATTACATTGGTTTCTTAACAGAAGCTGTTAAACACACATTTCCATGCTAGAAACGTGCGTTTCGGCCTCTTCTGATGTTTCTGTGATGTTATAACCTTGTTTCTGTCATTTCAACAGGATTACATTAGTTTCTTAACAGAAGCTGTTAAACACACATTTCCATGTTGGAAACGTGCATTTCGGCCTATTCTGGTGTTTTTGTGATGTTTTAACCTTGTTTCTGTCATTTCAACAGGATTACATTAGTTTCTTAATAGAAGCTGTTAAACACACATTTCCATGCTAGAAACGTGCGTTTCGGCCTCTTCTGATGTTTCTGTGATGTTATAACCTTGTTTCTGTCATTTCAACAGGATTACATTAGTTTCTTAACAGAAGCTGTTAAACACACATTTCCATGCTGGAAACGTGCATTTCGGCCTATTCTGATGTTTTTGTGATGTTTTAACCTTGTTTCTGTCATTTCAACAGGATTACATTAGTTTCTTAATAGAAGCTGTTAAACACACTTCTCTGTGCTGGAAACGTGCATTTCGGCCTATTCTGATGTTTTTGTGATGTTTTAACCTTGTTTCTGTCATTTCAACAGGATTAGATTTGTTTCTTAATAGAAGCTGTTAAACACCCTTCTCCATGCTAGAAACGTGCGTTTTGGGCTCTTCTGAGGTTTTTGTGATGTTTTAACCTTGTTACAGTGATTTCAACACAATTACATTATTTTCTTAAAAGAAACTGTTAAACACACTTCTCCATGCTAGAAACGTGCGTTTCGGCCTCTTCTGAGGTTTCTGTGATGTTATAACCTTGTTTCTGTCATTTCAACAGGATTACATTGGTTTCTTAACAGAAGCTGTTAAACACACATTTCCATGCTAGAAACGTGCGTTTCGGCCTCTTCTGATGTTTCTGTGATGTTATAACCTTGTTTCTGTCATTTCAACAGGATTACATTAGTTTCTTAACAGAAGCTGTTAAACACACATTTCCATGCTGGAAACGTGCATTTCGGCCTATTCTGATGGTTTTGTGATGTTTTAACCTTGTTTCTGTCATTTCAACAAGATTACATTAGTTTCTTAATAGAAGCTGTTAAACACACTTCTCCATGCTAGAAACGTGCGTTTCGGCCTCTTCTGATGTTTCTGTGATGTTATAACCTTGTTTCTGTCATTTCAACAGGATTACATTAGTTTCTTAATAGAAGCTGTTAAACACACTACTCCATGCTAGAAACGTGCGTTTTGGGCTCTTCTGAGGTTTTTGTGATGTTTTAACCTTGTTACAGTGATTTCAACACAATGACATTAGTTTCTTAATAGAAGCTGTTAAACACACTTCTCTGTGCTGGAAACGTGCATTTCGGCCTCTTCTGAGGTTTCTGTGATGTTATAACCTTGTTTCTGTCATTTCAACAGGATTACATTAGTTTCTTAACAGAAGCTGTTAAACACACATTTCCATGTTGGAAACGTGTATTTCGGCCTATTCTGATGTTTTTGTGATGTTTTAACCTTGTTTCTGTCATTTCAACAGGATTACATTAGTTTCTTAACAGAAGCTGTTAAACACACATTTCCATGCTGGAAACGTGCATTTCGGCCTATTCTGATGTTTTTGTGATGTTTTAACCTTGTTTCTTTCATTTCAACAGTTTTACATTGGTTTCTTAATAGAAGCTGTTAAACACACTTCTCCATGCTAGAAACGTGCATTTTTGCCTTTTCTGATGTTTCTGTGATGTTATAACCTTGTTTCTGTCATTTCAACACAATTACATTAGTTTCTTAATAGAAGCTGTTAAACACACTTCTCCATGCTGGAAACGTGCATTTTGGCCTATTCTGATGTTTTTGTGATGTTTTAACCTTGTTTCTGTCATTTCAACAGGATTACATTAGTTTCTTAATAGAAGCTGTTAAACACACTTCTCTATGCTGGAAACGTGCATTTCGGCCTATTCTGATGTTTTTGTGATGTTTTAACCTTGTTTCTGTCATTTCAACAGGATTAGATTTGTTTCTTAAAAGAAGTTGTTAAACACACTTCTCCATGCTAGAAACGTGCGTTTCGGCCTCTTCTGAGGTTTCTGTGATGTTATAACCTTGTTTCTGTCATTTCAACAGGATTACATTGGTTTCTTAACAGAAGCTGTTAAACACACATTTCCATGCTAGAAACGTGCGTTTCGGCCTCTTCTGAGGTTTCCGTGATGTTATAACCTTGTTTCTGTCATTTCAACAGGATTACATTAGTTTCTTAACAGAAGCTGTTAAACACACATTTCCATGTTGGAAACGTGCATTTCGGCCTATTCTGATGTTTTTGTGATGTTTTGACCTTGTTTCTGTCATTTCAACAGGATTACATTAGTTTCTTAATAGAAGCTGTTAAACACACATTTCCATGCTAGAAACGTGCGTTTCGGCCTCTTCTGATGTTTCTGTGATGTTATAACCTTGTTTCTGTCATTTCAACAGGATTACATTAGTTTCTTAATAGAAGCTGTTAAACACACTACTCCATGCTAGAAACGTGCGTTTTGGGCTCTTCTGAGGTTTTTGTGATGTTTTAACCTTGTTACAGTGATTTCAACACAATTACATTATTTTCTTAAAAGAAGCTGTTAAACACACTTCTCCATGCTAGAAACGTGCGTTTCGGCCTCTTCTGAGGTTTCTGTGATGTTATAACCTTGTTTCTGTCATTTCAACAGGATTACATTAGTTTCTTAACAGAAGCTGTTAAACACACATTTCCATGTTGGAACGTGCATTCCGGCCTATTCTGATGTTTCTGTGATGTTTTAACCTTGTTTCTGTCATTTCAACAGGATTACATTAGTTTCTTAATAGAAGCTGTTAAACACACTTCTCCATGCTAGAAACGTGCGTTTCGGCCTATTCTGATGTTTTTGTGATGTTATAACCTTGTTTCTGTCATTTCAACAGGATTACATTAGTTTCTTAACAGAAGCTGTTAAACACACATTTCCATGTTGGAAACGTGCATTTCGGCCTATTCTGATGTTTTTGTGATGTTATAACCTTGTTTCTGTCATTTCAACAGGATTACATTGGTTTCTTAACAGAAGCTGTTAAACACACATTTCCATGCTAGAAACGTGCGTTTCGGCCTCTTCTGATGTTTCTGTGATGTTATAACCTTGTTTCTGTCATTTCAACAGGATTACATTAGTTTCTTAACAGAAGCTGTTAAACACACATTTCCATGCTGGAAACGTGCATTTCGGCCTATTCTGATGTTTCTGTGATGTTATAACCTTGTTTCTGTCATTTCAACAGGATTACATTAGTTTCTTAACAGAAGCTGTTAAACACACATTTCCATGCTGGAAACGTGCATTTCGGCCTATTCTGATGTTTTTGTGATGTTTCAACCTTGTTTCTGTCATTTCAACAGGATTACATTAGTTTCTTAATAGAAGCTGTTAAACACACATTTCCATGCTAGAAACGTGCGTTTCGGCCTCTTCTGATGTTTCTGTGATGTTATAACCTTGTTTCTGTCATTTCAACAGGATTACATTAGTTTCTTAACAGAAGCTGTTAAACACACATTTCCATGCTGGAAACGTGCATTTCGGCCTATTCTGATGTTTTTGTGATGTTTTAACCTTGTTTCTGTCATTTCAACAAGATTACATTAGTTTCTTAATAGAAGCTGTTAAACACACTTCTCCATGCTGGAAACGTGCATTTCGGCCTATTCTGATGTTTTTGTGATGTTTTAACCTTGTTTCTGTCATTTCAACAGTTGTACATTGGTTTCTTAATAGAAGCTGTTAAACACACTTCTCCATGCTAGAAACGAGCGTTTCGGCCTATTCTGATGTTTTTGTGATGTTTTAACCTTGTTTCTGTCATTTCAAGAGGATTACATTAGTTTCTTAATAGAAGCTGTTAAACACACTTCTCCATGCTAGAAACGTGCATTTTTGCCTTTTCTGATGTTTCTGTGATGTTTTAACCTTGTTTCTGTCATTTCAACAGTTTTACATTGGTTTCTTAATAGAAGCTGTTAAACACACTTCTCCATGCTGGAAACGTGCATTTTGGCCTATTCTGATGTTTTTGTGATGTTTTAACCTTGTTTCTGTCATTTCAACAGGATTACATTAGTTTCTTAATAGAAGCTGTTAAACACACTTCTCTATCATGGAAACGTGCATTTCGGCCTATTCTGATGTTTTTGTGATGTTTTAGCCTTGTTTCTGTCATTTCAACAGGATTAGATTTGTTTCTTAACAGAAGCTGTTAAACACACATTTCCATGCTAGAAACGTGCGTTTCGGCCTCTTCTGATGTTTCTGTGATGTTATAACCTTGTTTCTGTCATTTCAACAGGATTACATTAGTTTCTTAACAGAAGCTGTTAAACACAAATTTCCATGCTGGAAACGTGCATTTCGGCCTATTCTGATGTTTTTGTGATGTTTTAACCTTGTTTCTGTCATTTCAACAGTTTTACATTAGTTTCTTAATAGAAGCTGTTAAACACACTTCTCCATGCTAGAAACGTGCGTTTCGGCCTCTTCTGAGGTTTCTGTGATGTTATAACCTTGTTTCTGTCATTTCAACAAGATTACATTAGTTTCTTAATAGAAGCTGTTAAACACACTTCTCCATGCTAGAAACGTGCATTTTTGCCTTTTCTGATGTTTCTGTGATGTTATAACCTTGTTTCTGTTATTTCAACACAATTACATTAGTTTCGTAATAGAAGCTGTTAAACACACTTCTCCATGCTGGAAACGTGCATTTTGGCCTATTCTGATGTTTTTGTGATGTTTTAACCTTGTTTCTGTCATTTCAACAGGATTACATTAGTTTCTTAATAGAAGCTGTTAAACACACTTCTCTATGCTAGAAACGTGCATTTCGGCCTATTCTGATGTTTTTGTGATGTTTTAACCTTGTTTCTGTAATTTCAACAGGATTAGATTTGTTTCTTAATAGAAGCTGTTAAACACCCTTCTCCATGCTAGAAACGTGCGTTTTGGGCTCTTCTGAGGTTTTTGTGATGTTTTAACCTTGTTACAGTGATTTCAACACAATTACATTATTTTCTTAAAAGAAGCTGTTAAACACACTTCTCCATGCTAGAAACGTGCGTTTCGGCCTCTTCTGAGGTTTCTGTGATGTTATAACCTTGTTTCTGTCATTTCAACAGGATTACATTGGTTTCTTAACAGAAGCTGTTAAACACACATTTCCATGCTAGAAACGTGCGTTTCGGCCTCTTCTGATGTTTCTCTGATGTTATAACCTTGTTTCTGTCATTTCAACAGGATTACATTAGTTTCTTAACAGAAGCTGTTAAACACACATTTCCATGTTGGAAACGTGCATTTCGGCCTATTCTGATGTTTTTGTGATGTTTTAACCTTGTTTCTGTCATTTCAACAGGATTACATTAGTTTCTTAATAGAAGCTGTTAAACACACATTTCCATGCTAGAAACGTGCGTTTCGGCCTCTTCTGATGTTTCTGTGATGTTATAACCTTGTTTCTGTCATTTCAACAGGATTACATTAGTTTCTTAACAGAAGCTGTTAAACACACATTTCCATGCTGGAAACGTGCATTTCGGCCTATTCTGATGTTTTTGTGATGTTTTAACCTTGTTTCTGTCATTTCAACAAGATTACATTAGTTTCTTAATAGAAGCTGTTAAACACACTTCTCCATGCTAGAAACGTGCGTTTCGGCCTCTTCTGATGTTTCTGTGATGTTATAACTTTGTTTCTGTCATTTCAACAGGATTACATTAATTTCTTAACAGAAGCTGTTAAACACACATTTCCATGCTGGAAACGTGCATTTCGGCCTATTCTGATGTTTCTGTGATGTTATAACCTTGTTTCTGTCATTTCAACAGGATTACATTAGTTTCTTAACAGAAGCTGTTAAACACACATTTCCATGCTGGAAACGTGCATTTCGGCCTATTCTGATGTTTTTGTGATGTTTCAACCTTGTTTCTGTCATTTCAACAAGATTACATTAGTTTCTTAATAGAAGCTGTTAAACACACTTCTCCATGCTAGAAACGTGCGTTTCGGCCTTTTCTGATGTTTCTGTGATGTTATAACCTTGTTTCTCTCATTTCAACAGGATTACATTAGTTTCTTAACAGAAGCTGTTAAACACACATTTCCATGTTGGAAACGTGCATTTCGGCCTATTCTGATGTTTTTGTGATGTTTTAACCTTGTTTCTGTCATTTCAACAGGATTACATTAGTTTCTTAATAGAAGCTGTTAAACACACATTTCCATGCTAGAAACGTGCGTTTCGGCCTCTTCTGATGTTTCTGTGATGTTAAAACCTTGTTTCTGTCATTTCAACAGGATTACATTAGTTTCTTAACAGAAGCTGTTAAACACACATTTCCATGCTGGAAACGTGCATTTCGGCCTATTCTGATGTTTTTGTGATGTTTTAACCTTGTTTCTGTCATTTCAACAAGATTACATTAGTTTCTTAATAGAAGCTGTTAAACACACTTCTCCATGCTGGAAACGTGCATTTCGGCCTATTCTGATGTTTTTGTGATGTTTTAACCTTGTTTCTGTCATTTCAACTCGATTACATTAGTTTCTTAATAGAAGCTGTTAAACACACTTCTCCATGCTGGAAACGTGCATTTCGGCCTATTCTGATGTTTTTGTGATGTTTTAACCTTGTTTCTGTCATTTCAACTCGATTACATTAGTTTCTTAATAGAAGCTGTTAAACACACTTCTCCATGCTGGAAACGTGCATTTCGGCCTATTCTGATGTTTTTGTGATGTTTTAACCTTGTTTCTGTCATTTCAACAGGATTACATTAGTTTCTTAATAGAAGCTGTTAAACACACATTTCCATGCTAGAAACGTGCGTTTCGGCCTCTTCTGATGTTTCTGTGATGTTATAACCTTGTTTCTGTCATTTCAACAGGATTACATTAGTTTCTTAACAGAAGCTGTTAAACACACATTTCCATGCTGGAAACGTGCATTTCGGCCTATTCTGATGTTTTTGTGATGTTTTAACCTTGTTTCTGTCATTTCAACAAGATTACATTAGTTTCTTAATAGAAGCTGTTAAACACACTTCTCCATGCTGGAAACGTGCATTTCGGCCTATTCTGATGTTTTTGTGATGTTTTAACCTTGTTTCTGTCGTTTCAACAGTTTTACATTGGTTTCTTAATAGAAGCTGTTAAACACACTTCTCCATGCTAGAAACGTGCGTTTCGGCCTCTTCTGAGGTTTCTGTGATGTTATAACCTTGTTTCTGTCATTTCAACAGGATTACATTAGTTTCTTAACAGAAGCTGTTAAACACGCTTCTCCATGCTGGAAACGTGAGTTTTGGCTTCTTCTGAGGTTTTTGTGATGTTTTAACCTTGTTACAGTGATTTCAACACAATTACATTAGTTTCGTAATAGAAGGTGTTAAACACACTTCCCCATGCTAGAAACGTGCGTTTCGGCCTTTTCTGATGTTTCTGTGATGTTATAACCTTGTTTCTGTCATTTCAACAGGATTACATTAGTTTCTTAATAGAAGCTGTTAAACACACTACTCCATGCTAGAAACGTGCGTTTTGGGCTCTTCTGAGGTTTTTGTGATGTTTTAACCTTGTTACAGTGATTTCAACACAATTACATTATTTTCTTAAAAGAAGCTGTTAAACACACTTCTCCATGCTAGAAACGTGCGTTTCGGCCTCTTCTGAGGTTTCTGTGATGTTATAACCTTGTTTCTGTCATTTCAACAGGATTACATTAGTTTCTTAACAGAAGCTGTTAAACACACATTTCCATGTTGGAAACGTGCATTTCGGCCTATTCTGATGTTTTTGTCATGTTTCAACCTTGTTTCTGTCATTTCAACAAGATTACATTAGTTTCTTAATAGAAGCTGTTAAACACACTTCTCCATGCTGGAAACGTGCATTTCGGCCTATTCTGATGTTTTTGTGATGTTTTAACCTTGTTTCTTTCATTTCAACAGTTTTACATTGGTTTCTTAATAGAAGCTGTTAAACACACTTCTCCATGCTAGAAACGTGCGTTTCGGCCTCTTCTGAGGTTTCTGTGATGTTATAACCTTGTTTCTGTCATTTCAACAGGATTACATTAGTTTCTTAACAGAAGCTGTTAAACACACATTTCCATGTTGGAAACGTGCATTTCGGCCTATTCTGATGTTTTTGTGATGTTTTAACCTTGTTTCTGTCATTTCAACAGGATTACATTAGTTTCTTAATAGAAGCTGTTAAACACACATTTCCATGCTAGAAACGTGCGTTTCGGCCTCTTCTGATGTTTCTGTGATGTTATAACCTTGTTTCTGTCATTTCAACAGGATTACATTAGTTTCTTAACAGAAGCTGTTAAACACACATTTCCATGCTAGAAACGTGCGTTTCGGCCTCTTCTGATGTTTCTGTGATGTTATAACCTTGTTTCTGTCATTTCAACAAGATTACATTAGTTTCTTAATAGAAGCTGTTAAACACACTTCTCCATGCTGGAAACGTGCATTTCGGCCTATTCTGATGTTTTTGTGATGTTTTAACCTTGTTTCTGTCATTTCAACAGTTTTACATTAGTTTCTTAATAGAAGCTGTTAAACACACTTCTCCATGCTAGAAACGTGCGTTTCGGCCTCTTCTGAGGTTTCTGTGATGTTATAACCTTGTTTCTGTCATTTCAACAAGATTACATTAGTTTCTTAATAGAAGCTGTTAAACACACTTCTCCATGCTAGAAACGTGCATTTTTGCCTTTTCTGATGTTTCTGTGATGTTATAACCTTGTTTCTGTCATTTCAACACAATTACATTAGTTTCTTAATAGAAGCTGTTAAACACACTTCTCCATGCTGGAAACGTGCATTTTGGCCTATTCTGATGTTTTTGTGATGTTTTAACCTTGTTTCTGTCATTTCAACAGGATTACATTAGTTTCTTAATAGAAGCTGTTAAACACCCTTCTCCATGCTAGAAACGTGCGTTTTGGGCTCTTCTGAGGTTTTTGTGATGTTTTAACCTTGTTACAGTGATTTCAACACAATTACATTATTTTCTTAAAAGAAGCTGTTAAACACACTTCTCCATGCTAGAAACGTGCGTTTCGGCCTCTTCTGAGGTTTCTGTGATGTTATAACCTTGTTTCTGTCATTTCAACAGGATTACATTGGTTTCTTAACAGAAGCTGTTAAACACACATTTCCATGCTAGAAACGTGCGTTTCGGCCTCTTCTGATGTTTCTGTGATGTTATAACCTTGTTTCTGTCATTTCAACAGGATTACATTAGTTTCTTAACAGAAGCTGTTAAACACACATTTCCATGTTGGAAACGTGCATTTCGGCCTATTCTGGTGTTTTTGTGATGTTTTAACCTTGTTACAGTGATTTCAACACAATTACATTAGTTTCTTAATAGAAGCTGTTAAACACACTTCTCCTTGCTAGAAACGTGCGTTTCGGCCTTTTCTGATGTTTCTGTGATGTTATAACCTTGTTTCTGTCATTTCAACAGAATTACATTAGTTTCTTAATAGAAGCTGTTAAACACACTTCTCCATGCTAGAAACGTGCATTTTTGCCTTTTCTGATGTTTCTGTGATGTTATAACCTTGTTTCTGTCATTTCAACACAATTACATTAGTTTCTTAAAAGAAGCTGTTAAACACACTTCTCCATGCTAGAAACGTGCGTTTCGGCCTCTTCTGAGGTTTCTGTGATGTTATAACCTTGTTTCTGTCATTTCAACAGGATTACATTAGTTTCTTAACAGAAGCTGTTAAACACACATTCTCCATGTTGGAAACGTGCATTTCGGCCTATTCTGATGTTTTTGTCATGTTTCAACCTTGTTTCTGTCATTTCAACACAGATTACATTAGTTTCTTAATAGAAGCTGTTAAACACACTTCTCCATGCTGGAAACGTGCATTTCGGCCTATTCTGATGTTTTTGTGATGTTTTAACCTTGTTTCTTTCATTTCAACAGTTTTACATTGGTTTCTTAATAGAAGCTGTTAAACACACTTCTCCATGCTAGAAACGTGCGTTTCGGCCTCTTCTGAGGTTTCTGTGATGTTATAACCTTGTTTCTGTCATTTCAACAGGATTACATTAGTTTCTTAACAGAAGCTGTTAAACACACATTTCCATGTTGGAAACGTGCATTTCGGCCTATTCTGATGTTTTTGTGATGTTTTAACCTTGTTTCTGTCATTTCAACAGGATTACATTAGTTTCTTAATAGAAGCTGTTAAACACACATTTCCATGCTAGAAACGTGCGTTTCGGCCTCTTCTGATGTTTCTGTGATGTTATAACCTTGTTTCTGTCATTTCAACAGGATTACATTAGTTTCTTAACAGAAGCTGTTAAACACACATTTCCATGCTAGAAACGTGCGTTTCGGCCTCTTCTGATGTTTCTGTGATGTTATAACCTTGTTTCTGTCATTTCAACAAGATTACATTAGTTTCTTAATAGAAGCTGTTAAACACACTTCTCCATGCTGGAAACGTGCATTTCGGCCTATTCTGATGTTTTTGTGATGTTTTAACCTTGTTTCTGTCATTTCAACAGTTTTACATTAGTTTCTTAATAGAAGCTGTTAAACACACTTCTCCATGCTAGAAACGTGCGTTTCGGCCTCTTCTGAGGTTTCTGTGATGTTATAACCTTGTTTCTGTCATTTCAACAAGATTACATTAGTTTCTTAATAGAAGCTGTTAAACACACTTCTCCATGCTAGAAACGTGCATTTTTGCCTTTTCTGATGTTTCTGTGATGTTATAACCTTGTTTCTGTCATTTCAACACAATTACATTAGTTTCTTAATAGAAGCTGTTAAACACACTTCTCCATGCTGGAAACGTGCATTTTGGCCTATTCTGATGTTTTTGTGATGTTTTAACCTTGTTTCTGTCATTTCAACAGGATTACATTAGTTTCTTAATAGAAGCTGTTAAACACCCTTCTCCATGCTAGAAACGTGCGTTTTGGGCTCTTCTGAGGTTTTTGTGATGTTTTAACCTTGTTACAGTGATTTCAACACAATTACATTATTTTCTTAAAAGAAGCTGTTAAACACACTTCTCCATGCTAGAAACGTGCGTTTCGGCCTCTTCTGAGGTTTCTGTGATGTTATAACCTTGTTTCTGTCATTTCAACAGGATTACATTGGTTTCTTAACAGAAGCTGTTAAACACACATTTCCATGCTAGAAACGTGCGTTTCGGCCTCTTCTGATGTTTCTGTGATGTTATAACCTTGTTTCTGTCATTTCAACAGGATTACATTAGTTTCTTAACAGAAGCTGTTAAACACACATTTCCATGTTGGAAACGTGCATTTCGGCCTATTCTGGTGTTTTTGTGATGTTTTAACCTTGTTACAGTGATTTCAACACAATTACATTAGTTTCTTAATAGAAGCTGTTAAACACACTTCTCCTTGCTAGAAACGTGCGTTTCGGCCTTTTCTGATGTTTCTGTGATGTTATAACCTTGTTTCTGTCATTTCAACAGAATTACATTAGTTTCTTAATAGAAGCTGTTAAACACACTTCTCCATGCTAGAAACGTGCATTTTTGCCTTTTCTGATGTTTCTGTGATGTTATAACCTTGTTTCTGTCATTTCAACACAATTACATTAGTTTCTTAATAGAAGCTGTTAAACACACTTCTCCATGCTGGAAACGTGCATTTTGGCCTATTCTGATGTTTTTGTGATGTTTTAACCTTGTTTCTGTCATTTCAACAGGATTACATTAGTTTCTTAATAGAAGCTGTTAAACACACTTCTCCATGCTAGAAACGTGCATTTTTGCCTTTTCTGATGTTTCTGTGATGTTATAACCTTGTTTCTGTCATTTCAACACAATTACATTAGTTTCTTAATAGAAGCTGTTAAACACACTTCTCCATGCTGGAAACGTGCATTTTGGCCTATTCTGATGTTTTTGTGATGTTTTAACCTTGTTTCTGTCATTTCAACAGTTTTACATTAGTTTCTTAATAGAAGCTGTTAAACACACTTCTCCATGCTAGAAACGTGCGTTTCGGCCTCTTCTGAGGTTTCTGTGATGTTATAACCTTGTTTCTGTCATTTCAACAAGATTACATTAGTTTCTTAATAGAAGCTGTTAAACACACATTTCCATGCTGGAAACGTGCATTTCGGCCTATTCTGATGTTTTTGTGATGTTTTAACCTTGTTTCTGTCATTTCAACAAGATTACATTAGTTTCTTAATAGAAGCTGTTAAACACACTTCTCCATGCTGGAAACGTGCATTTCGGCCTATTCTGATGTTTTTGTGATGTTTTAACCTTGTTTCTGTCATTTCAACAGTTGTACATTGGTTTCTTAATAGAAGCTGTTAAACACACTTCTCCATGCTAGAAACGAGCGTTTCGGCCTATTCTGATGTTTTTGTGATGTTTTAACCTTGTTTCTGTCATTTCAAGAGGATTACATTAGTTTCTTAATAGAAGCTGTTAAACACACTTCTCCATGCTAGAAACGTGCATTTTTGCCTTTTCTGATGTTTCTGTGATGTTTTAACCTTGTTTCTGTCATTTCAACAAGATTACATTAGTTTCTTAATAGAAGCTGTTAAACACACTTCTCCATGCTGGAAACGTGCATTTCGGCCTATTCTGATGTTTCTGTGATGTTTTAACCTTGTTTCTGTCATTTCAACAGTTTTACATTGGTTTCTTAATAGAAGCTGTTAAACACACCTCTCCATGCTGGAAACGTGCATTTTGGCCTATTCTGATGTTTTTGTGATGTTTTAACCTTGTTTCTGTCATTTCAACAGGATTACATTAGTTTCTTAATAGAAGCTGTTAAACACACTTCTCTATGCTGGAAACGTGCATTTCGGCCTATTCTGATGTTTTTGTGATGTTTTAGCCTTGTTTCTGTCATTTCAACAGGATTAGATTTGTTTCTTAACAGAAGCTGTTAAACAAGAATTTCCATGCTGGAAACGTGCATTTCGGCCTATTCTGATGTTTCTGTGATGTTTTAACCTTGTTTCTGTAATTTCAACAAGATTACATTAGTTTCTTAATAGAAGCTGTTAAACACACTTCTCCATGCTGGAAACGTGCATTTCGGCCTATTCTGATGTTTTTGTGATGTTTTAACCTTGTTTCTGTCATTTCAACAGTTTTACATTAGTTTCTTAATAGAAGCTGTTAAACACACTTCTCCATGCTAGAAACGTGCGTTTCGGCCTCTTCTGAGGTTTCTGTGATGTTATAACCTTGTTTCTGTCATTTCAACAAGATTACATTAGTTTCTTAATAGAAGCTGTTAAACACACTTCTCCATGCTAGAAACGTGCATTTTTGCCTTTTCTGATGTTTCTGTGATGTTATAACCTTGTTTCTGTCATTTCAACACAATTACATTAGTTTCTTAATAGAAGCTGTTAAACACACTTCTCCATGCTGGAAACGTGCATTTTGGCCTATTCTGATGTTTTTGTGATGTTTTAACCTTGTTTCTGTCATTTCAACAGGATTACATTAGTTTCTTAATAGAAGCTGTTAAACACACTTCTCTGTGCTGGAAACGTGCATTTCGGCCTATTCTGATGTTTTTGTGATGTTTTAACCTTGTTTCTGTCATTTCAACAGTTGTACATTGGTTTCTTAATAGAAGCTGTTAAACACCCTTCTCCATGCTAGAAACGTGCGTTTTGGGCTCTTCTGAGGTTTTTGTGATGTTTTAACCTTGTTACAGTGATTTCAACACAATTACATTATTTTCTTAAAAGAAGCTGTTAAACACACTTCTCCATGCTAGAAACGTGCGTTTCGGCCTCTTCTGAGGTTTCTGTGATGTTATAACCTTGTTTCTGTCATTTCAACAGGATTACATTGGTTTCTTAACAGAAGCTGTTAAACACACATTTCCATGCTAGAAACGTGCGTTTCGGCCTCTTCTGATGTTTCTGTGATGTTATAACCTTGTTTCTGTCATTTCAACAGGATTACATTAGTTTCTTAACAGAAGCTGTTAAACACACATTTCCATGTTGGAAACGTGCATTTCGGCCTATTCTGGTGTTTTTGTGATGTTTTAACCTTGTTTCTGTCATTTCAACAGGATTACATTAGTTTCTTAATAGAAGCTGTTAAACACACATTTCCATGCTAGAAACGTGCGTTTCGGCCTCTTCTGATGTTTCTGTGATGTTATAACCTTGTTTCTGTCATTTCAACAGGATTACATTAGTTTCTTAACAGAAGCTGTTAAACACACATTTCCATGCTGGAAACGTGCATTTCGGCCTATTCTGATGGTTTTGTGATGTTTTAACCTTGTTTCTGTCATTTCAACAAGATTACATTAGTTTCTTAATAGAAGCTGTTAAACACACTTCTCCATGCTAGAAACGTGCGTTTCGGCCTCTTCTGATGTTTCTGTGATGTTATAACCTTGTTTCTGTCATTTCAACAGGATTACATTAGTTTCTTAATAGAAGCTGTTAAACACACTACTCCATGCTAGAAACGTGCGTTTTGGGCTCTTCTGAGGTTTTTGTGATGTTTTAACCTTGTTACATTGATTTCAACACAATGACATTAGTTTCTTAATAGAAGCTGTTAAACACACTTCTCTGTGCTGGAAACGTGCATTTCGGCCTCTTCTGAGGTTTCTGTGATGTTATAACCTTGTTTCTGTCATTTCAACAGGATTACATTAGTTTCTTAATAGAAGCTGTTAAACACACATTTCCATGTTGGAAACGTGTATTTCGGCCTATTCTGATGTTTTTGTGATGTTTTAACCTTGTTTCTGTCATTTCAACAGGATTACATTAGTTTCTTAACAGAAGCTGTTAAACACACATTTCCATGCTGGAAACGTGCATTTCGGCCTATTCTGATGTTTTTGTGATGTTTTAACCTTGTTTCTTTCATTTCAACAGTTTTACATTGGTTTCTTAATAGAAGCTGTTAAACACACTTCTCCATGCTAGAAACGTGCATTTTTGCCTTTTCTGATGTTTCTGTGATGTTATAACCTTGTTTCTGTCATTTCAACACAATTACATTAGTTTCTTAATAGAAGCTGTTAAACACACTTCTCCATGCTGGAAACGTGCATTTTGGCCTATTCTGATGTTTTTGTGATGTTTTAACCTTGTTTCTGTCATTTCAACAGGATTACATTAGTTTCTTAATAGAAGCTGTTAAACACACTTCTCTATGCTGGAAACGTGCATTTCGGCCTATTCTGATGTTTTTGTGATGTTTTAACCTTGTTTCTGTCATTTCAACAGGATTAGATTTGTTTCTTAAAAGAAGTTGTTAAACACACTTCTCCATGCTAGAAACGTGCGTTTCGGCCTCTTCTGAGGTTTCTGTGATGTTATAACCTTGTTTCTGTCATTTCAACAGGATTACATTGGTTTCTTAACAGAAGCTGTTAAACACACATTTCCATGCTAGAAACGTGCGTTTCGGCCTCTTCTGATGTTTCTGTGATGTTATAACCTTGTTTCTGTCATTTCAACAGGATTACATTAGTTTCTTAACAGAAGCTGTTAAACACAAATTTCCATGCTGGAAACGTGCATTTCGGCCTATTCTGATGTTTTTGTGATGTTTTAACCTTGTTTCTGTCATTTCAACAAGATTACATTAGTTTCTTAATAGAAGCTGTTAAACACACTTCTCCATGCTAGAAACGTGCGTTTCGGCCTCTTCTGAGGTTTCTGTGATGTTATAACCTTGTTTCTGTCATTTCAACAGGATTACATTAGTTTCTTAACAGAAGCTGTTAAACACACATTTCCATGTTGGAAACGTGCATTTCGGCCTATTCTGATGTTTTTGTGATGTTTTGACCTTGTTTCTGTCATTTCAACAGGATTACATTAGTTTCTTAATAGAAGCTGTTAAACACACATTTCCATGCTAGAAACGTGCGTTTCGGCCTCTTCTGATGTTTCTGTGATGTTATAACCTTGTTTCTGTCATTTCAACAGGATTACATTAGTTTCTTAATAGAAGCTGTTAAACACACTACTCCATGCTAGAAACGTGCGTTTTGGGCTCTTCTGAGGTTTTTGTGATGTTTTAACCTTGTTACAGTGATTTCAACACAATTACATTATTTTCTTAAAAGAAGCTGTTAAACACACTTCTCCATGCTAGAAACGTGCGTTTCGGCCTCTTCTGAGGTTTCTGTGATGTTATAACCTTGTTTCTGTCATTTCAACAGGATTACATTAGTTTCTTAACAGAAATTGTTAAACACACATTTCCATGTTGGAACGTGCATTCCGGCCTATTCTGATGTTTCTGTGATGTTTTAACCTTGTTTCTGTCATTTCAACAGGATTACATTAGTTTCTTAATAGAAGCTGTTAAACACACTTCCCCATGCTAGAAACGTGCGTTTCGGCCTTTTCTGATGTTTCTGTGATGTTATAACCTTGTTTCTGTCATTTCAACAGGATTACATTAGTTTCTTAACAGAAGCTGTTAAACACGCTTCTCCATGCTGGAAACGTGAGTTTTGGCTTCTTCTGAGGTTTTTGTGATGTTTTAACCTTGTTACAGTGATTTCAACACAATTACATTAGTTTCTTAATAGAAGCTGTTAAACACACTTCTCCATGCTAGAAACGTGCGTTTCGGCCTATTCTGATGTTTTTGTGATGTTATAACCTTGTTTCTGTCATTTCAACAGGATTACATTAGTTTCTTAACAGAAGCTGTTAAACACACATTTCCATGTTGGAAACGTGCATTTCGGCCTATTCTGATGTTTTTGTGATGTTATAACCTTGTTTCTGTCATTTCAACAGGATTACATTGGTTTCTTAACAGAAGCTGTTAAACACACATTTCCATGCTAGAAACGTGCGTTTCGGCCTCTTCTGATGTTTCTGTGATGTTATAACCTTGTTTCTGTCATTTCAACAGGATTACATTAGTTTCTTAACAGAAGCTGTTAAACACACATTTCCATGCTGGAAACGTGCATTTCGGCCTATTCTGATGTTTCTGTGATGTTATAACCTTGTTTCTGTCATTTCAACAGGATTACATTAGTTTCTTAACAGAAGCTGTTAAACACACATTTCCATGCTGGAAACGTGCATTTCGGCCTATTCTGATGTTTTTGTGATGTTTCAACCTTGTTTCTGTCATTTCAACAGGATTACATTAGTTTCTTAATAGAAGCTGTTAAACACACATTTCCATGCTAGAAACGTGCGTTTCGGCCTCTTCTGATGTTTCTGTGATGTTATAACCTTGTTTCTGTCATTTCAACAGGATTACATTAGTTTCTTAACAGAAGCTGTTAAACACACATTTCCATGCTGGAAACGTGCATTTCGGCCTATTCTGATGTTTTTGTGATGTTTTAACCTTGTTTCTGTCATTTCAACAAGATTACATTAGTTTCTTAATAGAAGCTGTTAAACACACTTCTCCATGCTGGAAACGTGCATTTCGGCCTATTCTGATGTTTTTGTGATGTTTTAACCTTGTTTCTGTCATTTCAACAGTTGTACATTGGTTTCTTAATAGAAGCTGTTAAACACACTTCTCCATGCTAGAAACGAGCGTTTCGGCCTATTCTGATGTTTTTGTGATGTTTTAACCTTGTTTCTGTCATTTCAAGAGGATTACATTAGTTTCTTAATAGAAGCTGTTAAACACACTTCTCCATGCTAGAAACGTGCATTTTTGCCTTTTCTGATGTTTCTGTGATGTTTTAACCTTGTTTCTGTCATTTCAACAGTTTTACATTGGTTTCTTAATAGAAGCTGTTAAACACACTTCTCCATGCTGGAAACGTGCATTTTGGCCTATTCTGATGTTTTTGTGATGTTTTAACCTTGTTTCTGTCATTTCAACAGGATTACATTAGTTTCTTAATAGAAGCTGTTAAACACACTTCTCTATGCTGGAAACGTGCATTTCGGCCTATTCTGATGTTTTTGTGATGTTTTAGCCTTGTTTCTGTCATTTCAACAGGATTAGATTTGTTTCTTAACAGAAGCTGTTAAACACACATTTCCATGCTAGAAACGTGCGTTTCGGCCTCTTCTGATGTTTCTGTGATGTTATAACCTTGTTTCTGTCATTTCAACAGGATTACATTAGTTTCTTAACAGAAGCTGTTAAACACAAATTTCCATGCTGGAAACGTGCATTTCGGCCTATTCTGATGTTTTTGTGATGTTTTAACCTTGTTTCTGTCATTTCAACAAGATTACATTAGTTTCTTAATAGAAGCTGTTAAACACACTTCTCCATGCTGGAAACTTGCATTTCGGCCTATTCTGATGTTTTTGTGATGTTTTAACCTTGTTTCTGTCATTTCAACAGTTTTACATTAGTTTCTTAATAGAAGCTGTTAAACACACTTCTCCATGCTAGAAACGTGCGTTTCGGCCTCTTCTGAGGTTTCTGTGATGTTATAACCTTGTTTCTGTCATTTCAACAAGATTACATTAGTTTCTTAATAGAAGCTGTTAAACACACTTCTCCATGCTAGAAACGTGCATTTTTGCCTTTTCTGATGTTTCTGTGATGTTATAACCTTGTTTCTGTTATTTCAACACAATTACATTAGTTTCGTAATAGAAGCTGTTAAACACACTTCTCCATGCTGGAAACGTGCATTTTGGCCTATTCTGATGTTTTTGTGATGTTTTAACCTTGTTTCTGTCATTTCAACAGGATTACATTAGTTTCTTAATAGAAGCTGTTAAACACACTTCTCTATGCTGGAAACGTGCATTTCGGCCTATTCTGATGTTTTTGTGATGTTTTAACCTTGTTTCTGTAATTTCAACAGGATTAGATTTGTTTCTTAATAGAAGCTGTTAAACACCCTTCTCCATGCTAGAAACGTGCGTTTTGGGCTCTTCTGAGGTTTTTGTGATGTTTTAACCTTGTTACAGTGATTTCAACACAATTACATTATTTTCTTAAAAGAAGCTGTTAAACACACTTCTCTATGCTGTAAACGTGCATTTCGGCCTATTCTGATGTTTTTGTGATGTTTTAACCTTGTTTCTGTCATTTCAACAAGATTACATTAGTTTCTTAATAGAAGCTGTTAAACACACTTCTCCATGCTGTAAACGTGCATTTCGGCCTATTCTGATGTTTTTGTGATGTTTTAACCTTGTTTCTGTCATTTCAACAGGATTACATTAGTTTCTTAATAGAAGCTGTTAAACACACATTTCCATGCTAGAAACGTGCGTTTCGGCCTCTTCTGATGTTTCTGTGATGTTATAACCTTGTTTCTGTCATTTCAACAGGATTACATTAGTTTCTTAACAGAAGCTGTTAAACACACATTTCCATGCTGGAAACGTGCATTTCGGCCTATTCTGATGTTTTTGTGATGTTTTAACCTTGTTTCTGTCATTTCAACAAGATTACATTAGTTTCTTAATAGAAGCTGTTAAACACACTTCTCCATGCTGGAAACGTGCATTTCGGCCTATTCTGATGTTTTTGTGATGTTTTAACCTTGTTTCTGTCGTTTCAACAGTTTTACATTGGTTTCTTAATAAATCTGTTAAACACACTTCTCCATGCTAGAAACGTGCGTTTCGGCCTCTTCTGAGGTTTCTGTGATGTTATAACCTTGTTTCTGTCATTTCAACAGGATTACATTAGTTTCTTAACAGAAGCTGTTAAACACGCTTCTCCATGCTGGAAACGTGAGTTTTGGCTTCTTCTGAGGTTTTTGTGATGTTTTAACCTTGTTACAGTGATTTCAACACAATTACATTAGTTTCGTAATAGAAGGTGTTAAACACACTTCCCCATGCTAGAAACGTGCGTTTCGGCCTTTTCTGATGTTTCTGTGATGTTATAACCTTGTTTCTGTCATTTCAACAGGATTACATTAGTTTCTTAATAGAAGCTGTTAAACACACTACTCCATGCTAGAAACGTGCGTTTTGGGCTCTTCTGAGGTTTTTGTGATGTTTTAACCTTGTTACAGTGATTTCAACACAATTACAATATTTTCTTAAAAGAAGCTGTTAAACACACTTCTCCATGCTAGAAACGTGCGTTTCGGCCTCTTCTGAGGTTTCTGTGATGTTATAACCTTGTTTCTGTCATTTCAACAGGATTACATTAGTTTCTTAACAGAAGCTGTTAAACACACATTTCCATGTTGGAAACGTGCATTTCGGCCTATTCTGATGTTTTTGTCATGTTTCAACCTTGTTTCTGTCATTTCAACAAGATTACATTAGTTTCTTAATAGAAGCTGTTAAACACACTTCTCCATGCTGGAAACGTGCATTTCGGCCTATTCTGATGTTTTTGTGATGTTTTAACCTTGTTTCTTTCATTTCAACAGTTTTACATTGGTTTCTTAATAGAAGCTGTTAAACACACTTCTCCATGCTAGAAACGTGCGTTTCGGCCTCTTCTGAGGTTTCTGTGATGTTATAACCTTGTTTCTGTCATTTCAACAGGATTACATTAGTTTCTTAACAGAAGCTGTTAAACACACATTTCCATGTTGGAAACGTGCATTTCGGCCTATTCTGATGTTTTTGTGATGTTTTAACCTTGTTTCTGTCATTTCAACAGGATTACATTAGTTTCTTAATAGAAGCTGTTAAACACACATTTCCATGCTAGAAACGTGCGTTTCGGCCTCTTCTGATGTTTCTGTGATGTTATAACCTTGTTTCTGTCATTTCAACAGGATTACATTAGTTTCTTAACAGAAGCTGTTAAACACACATTTCCATGCTAGAAACGTGCGTTTCGGCCTCTTCTGATGTTTCTGTGATGTTATAACCTTGTTTCTGTCATTTCAACAAGATTACATTAGTTTCTTAATAGAAGCTGTTAAACACACTTCTCCATGCTGGAAACGTGCATTTCGGCCTATTCTGATGTTTTTGTGATGTTTTAACCTTGTTTCTGTCATTTCAACAGTTTTACATTAGTTTCTTAATAGAAGCTGTTAAACACACTTCTCCATGCTAGAAACGTGCGTTTCGGCCTCTTCTGAGGTTTCTGTGATGTTATAACCTTGTTTCTGTCATTTCAACAAGATTACATTAGTTTCTTAATAGAAGCTGTTAAACACACTTCTCCATGCTAGAAACGTGCATTTTTGCCTTTTCTGATTTTTCTGTGATGTTATAACCTTGTTTCTGTCATTTCAACACAATTACATTAGTTTCTTAATAGAAGCTGTTAAACACACTTCTCCATGCTGGAAACGTGCATTTTGGCCTATTCTGATGTTTTTGTGATGTTTTAACCTTGTTTCTGTCATTTCAACACAATTACATTAGTTTCTTAATAGAAGCTGTTAAACACACTTCTCTGTGCTGGAAACGTGCATTTCGGCCTATTCTGATGTTTTTGTGATGTTTTAACCTTGTTTCTGTCATTTCAACAGGATTACATTAGTTTCTTAATAGAAGCTGTTTAACACACTTCTCTATGCTGGAAACGTGCATTTCGGCCTATTCTGATGTTTTTGTGATGTTTTAACCTTGTTTCTGTCATTTCAACAGGATTAGATTTGTTTCTTAATAGAAGCTGTTAAACACCCTTCTCCATGCTAGAAACGTGCGTTTTGGGCTCTTCTGATGTTTTTGTGATGTTTTAACCTTGTTTCTGTCATTTCAACAGTTTTACATTAGTTTCTTAATAGAAGCTGTTAAAAACACTTTTCCATGCTAGAAACCTGCGTTTCGGCCTCTTCTGAGGTTTCTGTGATGTTATAACCTTGTTTCTGTCATTTCAACAGGATTACATAAGTTTCTTAACAGAAGCTGTTAAACACACATTTCCATGTTGGAAACGTGCATTTCGGTCTATTCTGATGTTTTTGTGATGTTTTAACCTTGTTTCTGTCATTTCAACAGGATTACATTAGTTTCTTAATAGAAGCTGTTAAACACACATTTCCATGCTAGAAACGTGCGTTTCGGCCTCTTCTGATGTTTCTGTGATGTTATAACCTTGTTTCTGTCATTTCAACAAGATTACATTAGTTTCTTAACAGAAGCTGTTAAACACGCTTCTCCATGCTGGAAACGTGAGTTTTGGCTTCTTCTGAGGTTTTTGTGATGTTATAACCTTGTTTCTGTCATTTCAACAGGATTACATTAGTTTCTTAACAGAAGCTGTTAAACACACATTTCCATGCTAGAAACGTGCGTTTCGGCCTTTTCTGATGTTTCTGTGATGTTATAACCTTGTTTCTGTCATTTCAACAGGATTACATTAGTTTCTTAATAGAAGCTGTTAAACACACATTTCCATGCTAGAAACGTGCGTTTCGGCCTTTTCTGATGTTTCTGTGATGTTATAACCTTGTTTCTGTCATTTCAACAGAATTACATTAGTTTCTTAATAGAAGCTGTTAAACACACTTCTCCATGCTAGAAACGTGCGTTTCGGCCTTTTCTGATGTTTCTGTGATGTTATAACCTTGTTTCTGTCATTTCAACAGAATTACATTAGTTTCTTAATAGAAGCTGTTAAACACACTTCTCCATGCTAGAAACGTGCGTTTCGGCCTCTTCTGATGTTTCTGTGATGTTATAACCTTGTTTCTGTCATTTCAACAGGATTACATTAGTTTCTTAATAGAAGCTGTTAAACACCCTTCTCCATGCTAGAAACGTGCGTTTTGGGCTCTTCTGACGTTTTTGTGATGTTTTAACCTTTTTACAGTGATTTCAACACAATTACATTATTTTCTTAATAGAAGCTGTTAAACACACTTCTCCATGCTAGAAACGTGCATTTTTGCCTTTTCTGATGTTTCTGTGATGTTATAACCTTGTTTCTGTCATTTCAACACAATTACATTAGTTTCTTAATAGAAGCTGTTAAACACACTTCTCCATGCTGGAAACGTGCATTTTGGCCTATTCTGATGTTTTTGTGATGTTTTAACCTTGTTTCTGTCATTTCAACAGGATTACATTAGTTTCTTAATAGAAGCTGTTTAACACACTTCTCTATGCTGGAAACGTGCATTTCGGCCTATTCTGATGTTTTTGTGATGTTTTAACCTTGTTTCTGTCATTTCAACAGGATTAGATTTGTTTCTTAATAGAAGCTGTTAAACACCCTTCTCCATGCTAAAAACGTGCGTTTTGGGCTCTTCTGAGGTTTTTGTGATGTTTTAACCTTGTTACATTGATTTCAACACAATTACATTATTTTCTTAAAAGAAGCTGTTAAACACACTTCTCCATGCTAGAAACGTGCGTTTCGGCCTCTTCTGAGGTTTCTGTGATGTTATAACCTTGTTTCTGTCATTTCAACAGGATTACATTAGTTTCTTAACAGAAGCTGTTAAACACACATTTCCATGCTGGAAACGTGCATTTCGGCCTATTCTGATGTTTTTGTGATGTTTTAACCTTGTTTCTGTCATTTCAACAAGATTACATTAGTTTCTTAATAGAAGCTGTTAAACACACTTCTCCATGCTGGAAACGTGCATTTTGGCCTATTCTGATGTTTTTGTGATGTTTTAACCTTGTTTCTGTCATTTCAACAGGATTACATTAGTGTCTTAATAGAAGCTGTTAAACACACTTCTCTATGCTGTAAACGTGCATTTCGGCCTATTCTGATGTTTTTGTGATGTTTTAACCTTGTTTCTGTCATTTCAACAGGATTACATTAGTTTCTTAATAGAAGCTGTTAAACACACATTTCCATGCTAGAAACGTGCGTTTCGGCCTCTTCTGATGTTTCTGTGATGTTATAACCTTGTTTCTGTCATTTCAACAGGATTACATTAGTTTCTTAACAGAAGCTGTTAAACACACATTTCCATGCTGGAAACGTGCATTTCGGCCTATTCTGATGTTTTTGTGATGTTTTAACCTTGTTTCTGTCATTTCAACAAGATTACATTAGTTTCTTAATAGAAGCTGTTAAACACACTTCTCCATGCTGGAAACGTGCATTTCGGCCTATTCTGATGTTTTTGTGATGTTTTAACCTTGTTTCTGTCGTTTCAACAGTTTTACATTGGTTTCTTAATAAATCTGTTAAACACACTTCTCCATGCTAGAAACGTGCGTTTCGGCCTCTTCTGAGGTTTCTGTGATGTTATAACCTTGTTTCTGTCATTTCAACAGGATTACATTAGTTTCTTAACAGAAGCTGTTAAACACGCTTCTCCATGCTGGAAACGTGAGTTTTGGCTTCTTCTGAGGTTTTTGTGATGTTTTAACCTTGTTACAGTGATTTCAACACAATTACATTAGTTTCGTAATAGAAGGTGTTAAACACACTTCCCCATGCTAGAAACGTGCGTTTCGGCCTTTTCTGATGTTTCTGTGATGTTATAACCTTGTTTCTGTCATTTCAACAGGATTACATTAGTTTCTTAATAGAAGCTGTTAAACACACTACTCCATGCTAGAAACGTGCGTTTTGGGCTCTTCTGAGGTTTTTGTGATGTTTTAACCTTGTTACAGTGATTTCAACACAATTACAATATTTTCTTAAAAGAAGCTGTTAAACACACTTCTCCATGCTAGAAACGTGCGTTTCGGCCTCTTCTGAGGTTTCTGTGATGTTATAACCTTGTTTCTGTCATTTCAACAGGATTACATTAGTTTCTTAACAGAAGCTGTTAAACACACATTTCCATGTTGGAAACGTGCATTTCGGCCTATTCTGATGTTTTTGTCATGTTTCAACCTTGTTTCTGTCATTTCAACAAGATTACATTAGTTTCTTAATAGAAGCTGTTAAACACACTTCTCCATGCTGGAAACGTGCATTTCGGCCTATTCTGATGTTTTTGTGATGTTTTAACCTTGTTTCTTTCATTTCAACAGTTTTACATTGGTTTCTTAATAGAAGCTGTTAAACACACTTCTCCATGCTAGAAACGTGCGTTTCGGCCTCTTCTGAGGTTTCTGTGATGTTATAACCTTGTTTCTGTCATTTCAACAGGATTACATTAGTTTCTTAACAGAAGCTGTTAAACACACATTTCCATGTTGGAAACGTGCATTTCGGCCTATTCTGATGTTTTTGTGATGTTTTAACCTTGTTTCTGTCATTTCAACAGGATTACATTAGTTTCTTAATAGAAGCTGTTAAACACACATTTCCATGCTAGAAACGTGCGTTTCGGCCTCTTCTGATGTTTCTGTGATGTTATAACCTTGTTTCTGTCATTTCAACAGGATTACATTAGTTTCTTAACAGAAGCTGTTAAACACACATTTCCATGCTAGAAACGTGCGTTTCGGCCTCTTCTGATGTTTCTGTGATGTTATAACCTTGTTTCTGTCATTTCAACAAGATTACATTAGTTTCTTAATAGAAGCTGTTAAACACACTTCTCCATGCTGGAAACGTGCATTTCGGCCTATTCTGATGTTTTTGTGATGTTTTAACCTTGTTTCTGTCATTTCAACAGTTTTACATTAGTTTCTTAATAGAAGCTGTTAAACACACTTCTCCATGCTAGAAACGTGCGTTTCGGCCTCTTCTGAGGTTTCTGTGATGTTATAACCTTGTTTCTGTCATTTCAACAAGATTACATTAGTTTCTTAATAGAAGCTGTTAAACACACTTCTCCATGCTAGAAACGTGCATTTTTGCCTTTTCTGATTTTTCTGTGATGTTATAACCTTGTTTCTGTCATTTCAACACAATTACATTAGTTTCTTAATAGAAGCTGTTAAACACACTTCTCCATGCTGGAAACGTGCATTTTGGCCTATTCTGATGTTTTTGTGATGTTTTAACCTTGTTTCTGTCATTTCAACACAATTACATTAGTTTCTTAATAGAAGCTGTTAAACACACTTCTCTGTGCTGGAAACGTGCATTTCGGCCTATTCTGATGTTTTTGTGATGTTTTAACCTTGTTTCTGTCATTTCAACAGGATTACATTAGTTTCTTAATAGAAGCTGTTTAACACACTTCTCTATGCTGGAAACGTGCATTTCGGCCTATTCTGATGTTTTTGTGATGTTTTAACCTTGTTTCTGTCATTTCAACAGGATTAGATTTGTTTCTTAATAGAAGCTGTTAAACACCCTTCTCCATGCTAGAAACGTGCGTTTTGGGCTCTTCTGATGTTTTTGTGATGTTTTAACCTTGTTTCTGTCATTTCAACAGTTTTACATTAGTTTCTTAATAGAAGCTGTTAAAAACACTTTTCCATGCTAGAAACCTGCGTTTCGGCCTCTTCTGAGGTTTCTGTGATGTTATAACCTTGTTTCTGTCATTTCAACAGGATTACATAAGTTTCTTAACAGAAGCTGTTAAACACACATTTCCATGTTGGAAACGTGCATTTCGGTCTATTCTGATGTTTTTGTGATGTTTTAACCTTGTTTCTGTCATTTCAACAGGATTACATTAGTTTCTTAATAGAAGCTGTTAAACACACATTTCCATGCTAGAAACGTGCGTTTCGGCCTCTTCTGATGTTTCTGTGATGTTATAACCTTGTTTCTGTCATTTCAACAAGATTACATTAGTTTCTTAACAGAAGCTGTTAAACACGCTTCTCCATACTGGAAACGTGAGTTTTGGCTTCTTCTGAGGTTTTTGTGATGTTATAACCTTGTTTCTGTCATTTCAACAGGATTACATTAGTTTCTTAACAGAAGCTGTTAAACACACATTTCCATGCTAGAAACGTGCGTTTCGGCCTTTTCTGATGTTTCTGTGATGTTATAACCTTGTTTCTGTCATTTCAACAGGATTACATTAGTTTCTTAATAGAAGCTGTTAAACACACATTTCCATGCTAGAAACGTGCGTTTCGGCCTTTTCTGATGTTTCTGTGATGTTATAACCTTGTTTCTGTCATTTCAACAGAATTACATTAGTTTCTTAATAGAAGCTGTTAAACACACTTCTCCATGCTAGAAACGTGCGTTTCGGCCTTTTCTGATGTTTCTGTGATGTTATAACCTTGTTTCTGTCATTTCAACAGAATTACATTAGTTTCTTAATAGAAGCTGTTAAACACACTTCTCCATGCTAGAAACGTGCGTTTCGGCCTCTTCTGATGTTTCTGTGATGTTATAACCTTGTTTCTGTCATTTCAACAGGATTACATTAGTTTCTTAATAGAAGCTGTTAAACACCCTTCTCCATGCTAGAAACGTGCGTTTTGGGCTCTTCTGACGTTTTTGTGATGTTTTAACCTTTTTACAGTGATTTCAACACAATTACATTATTTTCTTAATAGAAGCTGTTAAACACACTTCTCCATGCTAGAAACGTGCATTTTTGCCTTTTCTGATGTTTCTGTGATGTTATAACCTTGTTTCTGTCATTTCAACACAATTACATTAGTTTCTTAATAGAAGCTGTTAAACACACTTCTCCATGCTGGAAACGTGCATTTTGGCCTATTCTGATGTTTTTGTGATGTTTTAACCTTGTTTCTGTCATTTCAACAGGATTACATTAGTTTCTTAATAGAAGCTGTTTAACACACTTCTCTATGCTGGAAACGTGCATTTCGGCCTATTCTGATGTTTTTGTGATGTTTTAACCTTGTTTCTGTCATTTCAACAGGATTAGATTTGTTTCTTAATAGAAGCTGTTAAACACCCTTCTCCATGCTAAAAACGTGCGTTTTGGGCTCTTCTGAGGTTTTTGTGATGTTTTAACCTTGTTACATTGATTTCAACACAATTACATTATTTTCTTAAAAGAAGCTGTTAAACACACTTCTCCATGCTAGAAACGTGCGTTTCGGCCTCTTCTGAGGTTTCTGTGATGTTATAACCTTGTTTCTGTCATTTCAACAGGATTACATTAGTTTCTTAACAGAAGCTGTTAAACACACATTTCCATGCTGGAAACGTGCATTTCGGCCTATTCTGATGTTTTTGTGATGTTTTAACCTTGTTTCTGTCATTTCAACAAGATTACATTAGTTTCTTAATAGAAGCTGTTAAACACACTTCTCCATGCTGGAAACGTGCATTTTGGCCTATTCTGATGTTTTTGTGATGTTTTAACCTTGTTTCTGTCATTTCAACAGGATTACATTAGTGTCTTAATAGAAGCTGTTAAACACACTTCTCTATGCTGTAAACGTGCATTTCGGCCTATTCTGATGTTTTTGTGATGTTTTAACCTTGTTTCTGTCATTTCAACAGGATTAGATTTGTTTCTTAATAGAAGCTGTTAAACACCCTTCTCCATGCTAGAAACGTGCGTTTTGGGCTCTTCTGATGTTTTTGTGATGTTTTAACCTTGTTTCTGTCATTTCAACAGTTTTACATTAGTTTCTTAATAGAAGCTGTTAAACACACTTCTCCATGCTAGAAACGTGCGTTTCGGCCTCTTCTGAGGTTTCTGTGATGTTATAACCTTGTTTCTGTCATTTCAACAGGATTACATTAGTTTCTTAACAGAAGCTGTTAAACACACATTTCCATGCTGGAAACGTGCATTTCGGCCTATTCTGATGTTTTTGTGATGTTTTAACCTTGTTTCTGTCATTTCAACAAGATTACATTAGTTTCTTAATAGAAGCTGTTAAACACACTTCTCCATGCTGGAAACGTGCATTTTGGCCTATTCTGATGTTTTTGTGATGTTTTAACCTTGTTTCTGTCATTTCAACAGGATTACATTAGTTTCTTAATAGAAGCTGTTAAACACACTTCTCTATGCTGTAAACGTGCATTTCGGCCTATTCTGATGTTTTTGTGATGTTTTAACCTTGTTTCTGTCATTTCAACAGGATTAGATTTGTTTCTTAATAGAAGCTGTTAAACACCCTTCTCCATGCTAGAAACCTGCGTTTTGGGCTCTTCTGAGGTTTCTGTGATGTTATAACCTTGTTTCTGTCATTTCAACAGGATTACATTAGTTTCTTAACAGAAGCTGTTAAACACACATTTCCATGTTGGAAACGTGCATTTTTGGCCTATTCTGATGTTTTTGTGATGTTTTAACCTTGTTTCTGTCATTTCAACAGGATTACATTAGTTTCTTAATAGAAGCTGTTAAACACACATTTCCATGCTAGAAACGTGCGTTTCGGCCTCTTCTGATGTTTCTGTGATGTTATAACCTTGTTTCTGTCATTTCAACAGGATTACATTAGTTTCTTAACAGAAGCTGTTAAACACGCTTCTCCATGCTGGAAACGTGAGTTTTGGCTTCTTCTGAGCTTTTTGTGATGTTATAACCTTGTTTCTGTCATTTCAACAGGATTACATTAGTTTCTTAACAGAAGCTGTTAAACACGCTTCTCCATGCTGGAAACGTGAGTTTTGGCTTCTTCTGAGGTTTTTGTGATGTTTTAACCTTGTTACAGTGATTTCAACACAATTACATTAGTTTCTTAATAGAAGCTGTTAAACACACTTCTCCATGCTAGAAACGTGTGTTTCGGCCTTTTCTGATGTTTCTGTGATGTTATAACCTTGTTTCTGTCATTTCAACAGAATTACATTAGTTTCTTAATAGAAGCTGTTAAACACCCTTCTCCATGCTAGAAACGTGCGTTTTGGGCTCTTCTGACGTTTTTGTGATGTTTTAACCTTTTTACAGTGATTTCAACACAATTACATTATTTTCTTAACAGAAGCTGTTAAATGTAAATGTGCTGTATTTATATAGCGCTTTTCTAGTCTGAACGACTACTCAAAGCGCTTTTACATAGTACAGGAACCATTCACCATTCACACACATTCATACACTGTGGCAGAGGCTGCCGTACAAGGCGCCACCTGCTCATCAGATAAACACTCACACACATTCACACACCGATGCGCAGCATCGGGGGCAACTCGGGGTTCAGTGTCTTGCCCAAGGACACTTCGACATGGGACTGCAGGGCCGGGGATTGAACCACCAACCTTCCAATTGGCAGGCAACCGCTCTACCACTGAGCCACAGCCGCCCCTTAAAATGTTAAACACACATTTCCATGTTGGAAACGTGCATTTCGGCCTTTTCTGATGTTTCTGTGATGTTTTAACCTTGTTTCTGTCATTTCAACAGGATTACATTAGTTTCTTAATAGAAGCTGTTAAACACACTTCTCCATGCTGGAAACGTGCATTTTGGCCTATTCTGATGTTTTTGTGATGTTTTAACCTTGTTTCTGTCATTTCAACAGGATTACATTAGTTTCTTAATAGAAGCTGTTAAAAACACTTCTCTATGCTGGAAACGTGCATTTCGGCCTATTCTGATGTTTTTGTGATGTTTTAACCTTGTTTCTGTCATTTCAACAGGATTAGATTTGTTTCTTAATAGAAGCTGTTAAACACACTTCTCCATGCTAGAAACGTGCGTTTCGGCCTCTTCTGATGTTTCTGTGATGTTTTAACCTTGTTTCTGTCATTTCAACAAGATTACATTAGTTTCTTAATAGAAGCTGTTAAACACACTTCTCCATACTGGAAACATGCATTTCGGCCTATTCTGATGTTTCTGTGATGTTATAACCTTGTTTCTGTCATTTCAACAGGATTACATTAGTTTCTTAACAGAAGCTGTTAAACACGCTTCTCTATGCTGGAAACGTGAGTTTTGGCTTCTTCTGAGGTTTTTGTGATGTTTTAACCTTGTTACAGTGATTTCAACACAATTACATTAGTTTCTCAATAGAAGCTATTAAACACACTTCTCCATGCTAGAAACGTGCGTTTCGGCCTTTTCTGATGTTTCTGTGATGTTATAACCTTGTTTCTGTCATTTCAACAGAATTACATTAGTTTCTTAATAGAAGCTGTTAAACACACTTCTCCATGCTAGAAACGTGCGTTTCGGCCTCTTCTGATGTTTCTGTGATGTTATAACCTTGTTTCTGTCATTTCAACAGGATTACATTAGTTTCTTAATAGAAGCTGTTAAACACCCTTCTCCATGCTAGAAACGTGCGTTTTGGGCTCTTCTGACGTTTTTGTGATGTTTTAACCTTTTTACAGTGATTTCAACACAATTACATTATTTTCTTAATAGAAGCTGTTAAACACACTTCTCCATGCTAGAAACGTGCGTTTTGGGCTCTTCTGATGTTTTTGTGATGTTTTAACCTTGTTTCTGTCATTTCAACAGTTTTACATTAGTTTCTTAATAGAAGCTGTTAAAAACACTTTTCCATGCTAGAAACGTGCGTTTCGGCCTCTTCTGAGGTTTCTGTGATGTTATAACCTTGTTTCTGTCATTTCAACAGGATTACATAAGTTTCTTAACAGAAGCTGTTAAACACACATTTCCATGTTGGAAACGTGCATTTCGGTCTATTCTGATGTTTTTGTGATGTTTTAACCTTGTTTCTGTCATTTCAACAGGATTACATTAGTTTCTTAATAGAAGCTGTTAAACACACATTTCCATGCTAGAAACGTGCGTTTCGGCCTCTTCTGATGTTTCTGTGATGTTATAACCTTGTTTCTGTCATTTCAACAAGATTACATTAGTTTCTTAACAGAAGCTGTTAAACACGCTTCTCCATGCTGGAAACGTGAGTTTTGGCTTCTTCTGAGGTTTTTGTGATGTTATAACCTTGTTTCTGTCATTTCAACAGGATTACATTAGTTTCTTAACAGAAGCTGTTAAACACACATTTCCATGCTAGAAACGTGCGTTTCGGCCTTTTCTGATGTTTCTGTGATGTTATAACCTTGTTTCTGTCATTTCAACAGAATTACATTAGTTTCTTAATAGAAGCTGTTAAACACACTTCTCCATGCTAGAAACGTGCGTTTCGGCCTTTTCTGATGTTTCTGTGATGTTATAACCTTGTTTCTGTCATTTCAACAGAATTACATTAGTTTCTTAATAGAAGCTGTTAAACACACTTCTCCATGCTAGAAACGTGCGTTTCGGCCTCTTCTGATGTTTCTGTGATGTTATAACCTTGTTTCTGTCATTTCAACAGGATTACATTAGTTTCTTAATAGAAGCTGTTAAACACCCTTCTCCATGCTAGAAACGTGCGTTTTGGGCTCTTCTGACGTTTTTTTGATGTTTTAACCTTTTTACAGTGATTTCAACACAATTACATTATTTTCTTAATAGAAGCTGTTAAACACACTTCTCCATGCTAGAAACGTGCATTTTTGCCTTTTCTGATGTTTCTGTGATGTTATAACCTTGTTTCTGTCATTTCAACACAATTACATTAGTTTCTTAATAGAAGCTGTTAAACACACTTCTCCATGCTGGAAACGTGCATTTTGGCCTATTCTGATGTTTTTGTGATGTTTTAACCTTGTTTCTGTCATTTCAACAGGATTACATTAGTTTCTTAATAGAAGCTGTTTAACACACTTCTCTATGCTGGAAACGTGCATTTCGGCCTATTCTGATGTTTTTGTGATGTTTTAACCTTGTTTCTGTCATTTCAACAGGATTAGATTTGTTTCTTAATAGAAGCTGTTAAACACCCTTCTCCATGCTAAAAACGTGCGTTTTGGGCTCTTCTGAGGTTTTTGTGATGTTTTAACCTTGTTACATTGATTTCAACACAATTACATTATTTTCTTAAAAGAAGCTGTTAAACACACTTCTCCATGCTAGAAACGTGCGTTTCGGCCTCTTCTGAGGTTTCTGTGATGTTATAACCTTGTTTCTGTCATTTCAACAGGATTACATTAGTTTCTTAACAGAAGCTGTTAAACACACATTTCCATGCTGGAAACGTGCATTTCGGCCTATTCTGATGTTTTTGTGATGTTTTAACCTTGTTTCTGTCATTTCAACAAGATTACATTAGTTTCTTAATAGAAGCTGTTAAACACACTTCTCCATGCTGGAAACGTGCATTTTGGCCTATTCTGATGTTTTTGTGATGTTTTAACCTTGTTTCTGTCATTTCAACAGGATTACATTAGTGTCTTAATAGAAGCTGTTAAACACACTTCTCTATGCTGTAAACGTGCATTTCGGCCTATTCTGATGTTTTTGTGATGTTTTAACCTTGTTTCTGTCATTTCAACAGGATTAGATTTGTTTCTTAATAGAAGCTGTTAAACACCCTTCTCCATGCTAGAAACGTGCGTTTTGGGCTCTTCTGATGTTTTTGTGATGTTTTAACCTTGTTTCTGTCATTTCAACAGTTTTACATTAGTTTCTTAATAGAAGCTGTTAAACACACTTCTCCATGCTAGAAACGTGCGTTTCGGCCTCTTCTGAGGTTTCTGTGATGTTATAACCTTGTTTCTGTCATTTCAACAGGATTACATTAGTTTCTTAACAGAAGCTGTTAAACACACATTTCCATGCTGGAAACGTGCATTTCGGCCTATTCTGATGTTTTTGTGATGTTTTAACCTTGTTTCTGTCATTTCAACAAGATTACATTAGTTTCTTAATAGAAGCTGTTAAACACACTTCTCCATGCTGGAAACGTGCATTTCGGCCTATTCTGATGTTTTTGTGATGTTTTAACCTTGTTTCTGTCATTTCAACAGGATTAGATTTGTTTCTTAATAGAAGCTGTTAAACACCCTTCTCCATGCTGGAAACCTGCGTTTTGGGCTCTTCTGAGGTTTCTGTGATGTTATAACCTTGTTTCTGTCATTTCAACAGGATTACATTAGTTTCTTAACAGAAGCTGTTAAACACACATTTCCATGTTGGAAACGTGCATTTTTGGCCTATTCTGATGTTTTTGTGATGTTTTAACCTTGTTTCTGTCATTTCAACAGGATTACATTAGTTTCTTAATAGAAGCTGTTAAACACACATTTCCATGCTAGAAACGTGCGTTTCGGCCTCTTCTGATGTTTCTGTGATGTTATAACCTTGTTTCTGTCATTTCAACAGGATTACATTAGTTTCTTAACAGAAGCTGTTAAACACGCTTCTCCATGCTGGAAACGTGAGTTTTGGCTTCTTCTGAGCTTTTTGTGATGTTATAACCTTGTTTCTGTCATTTCAACAGGATTACATTAGTTTCTTAACAGAAGCTGTTAAACACGCTTCTCCATGCTGGAAACGTGAGTTTTGGCTTCTTCTGAGGTTTTTGTGATGTTTTAACCTTGTTACAGTGATTTCAACACAATTACATTAGTTTCTTAATAGAAGCTGTTAAACACACTTCTCCATGCTAGAAACGTGTGTTTCGGCCTTTTCTGATGTTTCTGTGATGTTATAACCTTGTTTCTGTCATTTCAACAGAATTACATTAGTTTCTTAATAGAAGCTGTTAAACACCCTTCTCCATGCTAGAAACGTGCGTTTTGGGCTCTTCTGACGTTTTTGTGATGTTTTAACCTTTTTACAGTGATTTCAACACAATTACATTATTTTCTTAACAGAAGCTGTTAAATGTAAATGTGCTGTATTTATATACTACTCAAAGCGCTTTTACATAGTACAGGAACCATTCACCATTCACACACATTCATACACTGTGGCAGAGGCTGCCGTACAAGGCGCCACCTGCTCATCAGATAAACACTCACACACATTCACACACCGATGCGCAGCATCGGGGGCAACTCGGGGTTCAGTGTCTTGCCCAAGGACACTTCGACATGGGACTGCAGGGCCGGGGATTGAACCACCAACCTTCCAATTGGCAGGCAACCGCTCTACCACTGAGCCACAGCCGCCCCTTAAAATGTTAAACACACATTTCCATGTTGGAAACGTGCATTTCGGCCTTTTCTGATGTTTCTGTGATGTTATAACCTTGTTTCTGTCATTTCAACACAATTACATTAGTTTCTTAATAGAAGCTGTTAAACACACTTCTCCATGCTGGAAACGTGCATTTTGGCCTATTCTGATGTTTTTGTGATGTTTTAACCTTGTTTCTGTCATTTCAACAGGATTACATTAGTTTCTTAATAGAAGCTGTTAAACACACTTCTCTATGCTGGAAACGTGCATTTCGGCCTATTCTGATGTTTTTGTGATGTTTTAACCTTGTTTCTGTCATTTCAACAGGATTAGATTTGTTTCTTAATAGAAGCTGTTAAACACACTTCTCCATGCTAGAAACGTGCGTTTCGGCCTCTTCTGATGTTTCTGTGATGTTATAACCTTGTTTCTGTCATTTCAACAGGATTACATTAGTTTCTTAACAGAAGCTGTTAAACACGCTTCTCCATGCTGGAAACGTGAGTTTTGGCTTCTTCTGAGGTTTTTGTGATGTTTTAACCTTGTTACAGTGATTTCAACACAATTACATTAGTTTCTTAATAGAAGCTGTTAAACACACTTCTCCATGCTAGAAACGTGTGTTTCGGCCTTTTCTGATGTTTCTGTGATGTTATAACCTTGTTTCTGTCATTTCAACAGAATTACATTAGTTTCTTAATAGAAGCTGTTAAACACCCTTCTCCATGCTAGAAACGTGCGTTTTGGGCTCTTCTGACGTTTTTGTGATGTTTTAACCTTTTTACAGTGATTTCAACACAATTACATTATTTTCTTAACAGAAGCTGTTAAATGTAAATGTGCTGTATTTATATAGCGCTTTTCTAGTCTGAACGACTACTCAAAGCGCTTTTACATAGTACAGGAACCATTCACCATTCACACACATTCATACACTGTGGCAGAGGCTGCCGTACAAGGCGCCACCTGCTCATCAGATAAACACTCACACACATTCACACACCGATGCGCAGCATCGGGGGCAACTCGGGGTTCAGTGTCTTGCCCAAGGACACTTCGACATGGGACTGCAGGGCCGGGGATTGAACCACCAACCTTCCAATTGGCAGGCAACCGCTCTACCACTGAGCCACAGCCGCCCCTTAAAATGTTAAACACACATTTCCATGTTGGAAACGTGCATTTCGGCCTTTTCTGATGTTTCTGTGATGTTATAACCTTGTTTCTGTCATTTCAACACAATTACATTAGTTTCTTAATAGAAGCTGTTAAACACACTTCTCCATGCTGGAAACGTGCATTTTGGCCTATTCTGATGTTTTTGTGATGTTTTAACCTTGTTTCTGTCATTTCAACAGGATTACATTAGTTTCTTAATAGAAGCTGTTAAACACACTTCTCTATGCTGGAAACGTGCATTTCGGCCTATTCTGATGTTTTTGTGATGTTTTAACCTTGTTTCTGTCATTTCAACAGGATTAGATTTGTTTCTTAATAGAAGCTGTTAAACACACTTCTCCATGCTAGAAACGTGCGTTTCGGCCTCTTCTGATGTTTCTGTGATGTTATAACCTTGTTTCTGTCATTTCAACAGGATTACATTAGTTTCTTAACAGAAGCTGTTAAACACACATTTCCATGTTGGAAACGTGCATTTCGGCCTATTCTGATGTTTTTGTGATGTTTTAACCTTGTTTCTGTCATTTCAACAGGATTACATTAGTTTCTTAATAGAAGCTGTTAAACACACATTTCCATGCTAGAAACGTGCGTTTCGGCCTCTTCTGATGTTTCTGTGATGTTATAACCTTGTTTCTGTCATTTCAACAGGATTACATTAGTTTCTTAACAGAAGCTGTTAAACACGCTTCTCCATGCTGGAAACGTGAGTTTTGGCTTCTTCTGAGGTTTTTGTGATGTTATAACCTTGTTTCTGTCATTTCAACAGGATTACATTAGTTTCTTAACAGAAGCTGTTAAACACACATTTCCATGTTGGAAACGTGCGTTTCGGCCTTTTCTGATGTTTCTGTGATGTTATAACCTTGTTTCTGTCATTTCAACAGGATTACATTAGTTTCTTAACAGAAGCTGTTAAACACACATTTCCATGTTGGAAACGTGCATTTCGGCCTTTTCTGATGTTTCTGTGATGTTATAACCTTGTTTCTGTCATTTCAACACAATTACATTAGTTTCTTAATAGAAGCTGTTAAACACACTTCTCCATGCTGGAAACGCGCATTTTGGCCTATTCTGATGTTTTTGTGATGTTTTAACCTTGTTTCTGTCATTTCAACAGGATTACATTAGTTTCTTAATAGAAGCTGTTAAACACACTTCTCTATGCTGGAAACGTGCATTTCGGCCTATTCTGATGTTTTTGTGATGTTTTAACCTTGTTTCTGTCATTTCAACAGGATTAGATTTGTTTCTTAATAGAAGCTGTTAAACACCCTTCTCCATGCTAGAAACGTGCGTTTCGGCCTCTTCTGAGGTTTCTGTGATGACCTTGTTTCTGTCATTTCAACAGGATTACATTAGTTTCTTAACAGAAGCTGTTAAACACACATTTCCATGTTGGAAACGTGCGTTTCGGCCTTTTCTGATGTTTCTGTGATGTTATAACCTTGTTTCTGTCATTTCAACAAGATTACATTAGTTTCTTAATAGAAGCTGTTAAACACACTTCTCCATGCTGGAAACGTGCATTTCGGCCTATTCTGATGTTTTTGTGATGTTTTAACCTTGTTTCTGTCATTTCAACAGTTTTACATTAGTTTCTTAATAGAAGCTGTTAAACACACTTCTCCATGCTAGAAACGTGCGTTTCGGCCTCTTCTGAGGTTTCTGTGATGTTATAACCTTGTTTCTGTCATTTCAACAGGATTACATTAGTTTCTTAACAGAAGCTGTTAAACACACATTTCCATGTTGGAAACGTGCATTTCGGCCTATTCTGATGTTTTTGTGATGTTTTAACCTTGTTTCTGTCATTTCAACAGGATTACATTAGTTTCTTAATAGAAGCTGTTAAACACACATTTCCATGCTAGAAACGTGCGTTTTGGCCTCTTCTGATGTTTCTGTGATGTTATAACCTTGTTTCTGTCATTTCAACAGGATTACATTAGTTTCTTAACAGAAGCTGTTAAACACACATTTCCATGCTGGAAACGTGCATTTCGGCCTATTCTGATGTTTTTGTGATGTTATAACCTTGTTTCTGTCATTTCAACAGGATTACATTAGTTTCTTAACAGAAGCTGTTAAACACACATTTCCACGCTGGAAACGTGCATTTCGGCCTATTCTGATGTTTTTGTGATGTTTTAACCTTGTTTCTGTCATTTCAACAGTTTTACATTGGTTTCTTAATAGAAGCTGTTAAACACACTTCTCCATGCTAGAAACGTGCGTTTCGGCCTCTTCTGAGGTTTCTGTGATGTTATAATCTTGTTTCTGTCATTTCAACAGGATTACATTAGTTTCTTAACAGAAGCTGTTAAACACACATTTCCATGTTGGAAACGTGCATTTCGGCCTATTCTGATGTTTTTGTGATGTTTTAACCTTGTTTCTGTCATTTAAACAGGATTACATTAGTTTCTTAATAGAAGCTGTTAAACACACTTCTCCATGCTGGAAACGTGTGTTTTGCCCTCTTTTAAGGTTTCTGTGATGTTATAACCTTGTTTCTGTCATTTCAACACAATTACATTAGTTTCTTAATAGAAGCTGTTAAACACACTTCTCCATGCTGGAAACGTGCATTTTGGCCTATTCTGATGTTTTTGTGATGTTTTAACCTTGTTTCTGTCATTTCAACAGGATTACATTAGTTTCTTAATAGAAGCTGTTAAACACACATTTCCATGCTAGAAACGTGCGTTTCGGCCTCTTCTGATGTTTTTGTGATGTTTTAACCTTGTTTCTGTCATTTCAACAGGATTAGATTTGTTTCTTAATAGAAGCTGTTAAACACACTTCTCCATGCTAGAAACGTGCGTTTCGGCCTCTTCTGATGTTTCTGTGATGTTATAACCTTGTTTCTGTCATTTCAACAGGATTACATTAGTTTCTTAACAGAAGCTGTTAAACACACATTTCCATGTTGGAAACGTGCATTTCGGCCTATTCTGATGTTTTTGTGATGTTTTAACCTTGTTTCTGTCATTTCAACAGGATTACATTAGTTTCTTAACAGAAGCTGTTAAACACACATTTCCATGTTGGAAACGTGCATTTCGGCCTATTCTGATGTTTTTGTGATGTTTTAACCTTGTTTCTGTCATTTCAACAGGATTACATTAGTTTCTTAATAGAAGCTGTTAAACACACATTTCCATGCTAGAAACGTGCGTTTCGGCCTCTTCTGATGTTTCTGTGATGTTATAACCTTGTTTCTGTCATTTCAACAGGATTACATTAGTTTCTTAACAGAAGCTGTTAAACACGCTTCTCCATGCTGGAAACGTGAGTTTTGGCTTCTTCTGAGGTTTTTGTGATGTTATAACCTTGTTTCTGTCATTTCAACAGGATTACATTAGTTTCTTAACAGAAGCTGTTAAACACACATTTCCATGTTGGAAACGTGCGTTTCGGCCTTTTCTGATGTTTCTGTGATGTTATAACCTTGTTTCTGTCATTTCAACAGGATTACATTAGTTTCTTAACAGAAGCTGTTAAACACACATTTCCATGTTGGAAACGTGCATTTCGGCCTTTTCTGATGTTTCTGTGATGTTATAACCTTGTTTCTGTCATTTCAACACAATTACATTAGTTTCTTAATAGAAGCTGTTAAACACACTTCTCCATGCTGGAAACGCGCATTTTGGCCTATTCTGATGTTTTTGTGATGTTTTAACCTTGTTTCTGTCATTTCAACAGGATTACATTAGTTTCTTAATAGAAGCTGTTAAACACACTTCTCTATGCTGGAAACGTGCATTTCGGCCTATTCTGATGTTTTTGTGATGTTTTAACCTTGTTTCTGTCATTTCAACAGGATTAGATTTGTTTCTTAATAGAAGCTGTTAAACACCCTTCTCCATGCTAGAAACGTGCGTTTCGGCCTCTTCTGAGGTTTCTGTGATGTTATAACCTTGTTTCTGTCATTTCAACAGGATTACATTAGTTTCTTAACAGAAGCTGTTAAACACACATTTCCATGTTGGAAACGTGCGTTTCGGCCTTTTCTGATGTTTCTGTGATGTTATAACCTTGTTTCTGTCATTTCAACAAGATTACATTAGTTTCTTAATAGAAGCTGTTAAACACACTTCTCCATGCTGGAAACGTGCATTTCGGCCTATTCTGATGTTTTTGTGATGTTTTAACCTTGTTTCTGTCATTTCAACAGTTTTACATTAGTTTCTTAATAGAAGCTGTTAAACACACTTCTCCATGCTAGAAACGTGCGTTTCGGCCTCTTCTGAGGTTTCTGTGATGTTATAACCTTGTTTCTGTCATTTCAACAGGATTACATTAGTTTCTTAACAGAAGCTGTTAAACACACATTTCCATGTTGGAAACGTGCATTTCGGCCTATTCTGATGTTTTTGTGATGTTTTAACCTTGTTTCTGTCATTTCAACAGGATTACATTAGTTTCTTAATAGAAGCTGTTAAACACACATTTCCATGCTAGAAACGTGCGTTTTGGCCTCTTCTGATGTTTCTGTGATGTTATAACCTTGTTTCTGTCATTTCAACAGGATTACATTAGTTTCTTAACAGAAGCTGTTAAACACACATTTCCATGCTGGAAACGTGCATTTCGGCCTATTCTGATGTTTTTGTGATGTTATAACCTTGTTTCTGTCATTTCAACAGGATTACATTAGTTTCTTAACAGAAGCTGTTAAACACACATTTCCACGCTGGAAACGTGCATTTCGGCCTATTCTGATGTTTTTGTGATGTTTTAACCTTGTTTCTGTCATTTCAACAGTTTTACATTGGTTTCTTAATAGAAGCTGTTAAACACACTTCTCCATGCTAGAAACCTGCGTTTCGGCCTCTTCTGAGGTTTCTGTGATGTTATAATCTTGTTTCTGTCATTTCAACAGGATTACATTAGTTTCTTAACAGAAGCTGTTAAACACACATTTCCATGTTGGAAACGTGCATTTCGGCCTATTCTGATGTTTTTGTGATGTTTTAACCTTGTTTCTGTCATTTCAACAGGATTACATTAGTTTCTTAAAAGAAGCTGTTAAACACACTTCTCCATGCTGGAAACGTGTGTTTTGCCCTCTTTTAAGGTTTCTGTGATGTTATAACCTTGTTTCTGTCATTTCAACACAATTACATTAGTTTCTTAATAGAAGCTGTTAAACACACTTCTCCATGCTGGAAACGTGCATTTTGGCCTATTCTGATGTTTTTGTGATGTTTTAACCTTGTTTCTGTCATTTCAACAGGATTACATTAGTTTCTTAATAGAAGCTGTTAAACACACATTTCCATGCTAGAAACGTGCGTTTCGGCCTCTTCTGATGTTTCTGTGATGTTATAACCTTGTTTCTGTCATTTCAACAGGATTACATTAGTTTCTTAACAGAAGCTGTTAAACACACATTTCCATGCTGGAAACGTGCATTTCGGCCTATTCTGATGTTTTTGTGATGTTTTAACCTTGTTTCTGTCATTTCAACAAGATTACATTAGTTTCTTAATAGAAGCTGTTAAACACACTTCTCCATGCTAGAAACGTGCGTTTCGGCCTCTTCTGAGGTTTCTGTGATGTTATAACCTTGTTTCTGTCATTTCAACAGGATTACATTAGTTTCTTAACAGAAGCTGTTAAACACACATTTCCATGTTGGAAACGTGCATTTCGGCCTATTCTGATGTTTTTGTGATGTTTTAACCTTGTTTCTGTCATTTCAACAGGATTACATTGGTTTCTTAATAGAAGCTGTTAAACACACTTCTCCATGCTGGAAACGTGCGTTTTGGCCTCTTCTAATGTTTCTGTGATGTTATAACCTTGTTTCTGTCATTTCAACAGGATTACATTAGTTTCTTAACAGAAGCTGTTAAACACGCTTCTCCATGCTGGAAACGTGAGTTTTGGATTCTTCTGAGGTTTTTGTGATGTTTTAACCTTGTTACAGTGATTTCAACACAATTACATTAGTTTCTTAATAGAAGCTGTTAAACACACTTCTCCATGCTAGAAACGTGCGTTTCGGCCTTTTCTGATGTTTCTGTGATGTTATAACCTTGTTTCTGTCATTTCAACAGGATTACATTAGTTTCTTAACAGAAGCTGTTAAACACACATTTCCATGTTGGAAACGTGCATTTCGGCCTATTCTGATGTTTTTGTGATGTTTTAACCTTGTTTCTGTCATTTCAACAGGATTTCATTAGTTTCTTAATAGAAGCTGTTAAACACACTTCTCCATGCTGGAAACGTGCGTTTTGGCCTCTTCTAATGTTTCTGTGATGTTATAACCTTGTTTCTGTCATTTCAACAGGATTACATTAGTTTCTTAACAGAAGCTGTTAAACACGCTTCTCCATGCTGGAAACGTGAGTTTTGGCTTCTTCTGAGGTTTTTGTGATGTTTTAACCTTGTTACAGTGATTTCAACACAATTATATTAGTTTCTTAATAGAAGCTGTTAAACACACTTCTCCATGCTAGAAACGTGCGTTTCGGCCTTTTCTGATGTTTCTGTGATGTTATAACCTTGTTTCTGTCATTTCAACAGAATTACATTAGTTTCTTAATAGAAGCTGTTAAACACACTTCTCCATGCTAGAAACGTGCGTTTCGGCCTCTTCTAATGTTTCTGTGATGTTATAACCTTGTTTCTGTCATTTCAACAGGATTACATTAGTTTCTTAACAGAAGCTGTTAAACACGCTTCTCCATGCTGGAAACGTGAGTTTTGGCTTCTTCTGAGGTTTTTGTGATGTTTTAACCTTGTTACAGTGATTTCAACACAATTACATTAGTTTCTTAATAGAAGCTGTTAAACACACTTCTCCATGCTAGAAACGTGCGTTTCGGCCTTTTCTGATGTTTCTGTGATGTTATAACCTTGTTTCTGTCATTTCAACAGAATTACATTAGTTTCTTAATAGAAGCTGTTAAACACACTTCTCCATGCTAGAAACGTGCGTTTTGGCCTCTTCTGATGTTTCTGTGATGTTATAACCTTGTTTCTGTCATTTCAACAGGATTACATTAGTTTCTTAATAGAAGCTGTTAAACACACTTATCCATGCTAGAAACGTGCGTTTCGGCCTTTTCTGATGTTTCTGTGATGTTATAACCTTGTTTCTGTCATTTCAACACAATTACATTAGTTTCTTAATAGAAGCTGTTAAACACACTTCTCCATGCTAGAAACGTGAGTTTTGTCTTCTTATGAGGTTTTTGGGATGTTTTAACCTTGTTACAGTGATTTCAACACAATTACATTAGTTTCTTAATAGAAGCTGTTAAACACACTTCTCCATGCTAGAAACGTGCGTTTTGGGCTCTTCTGAGGTTTTTGTGATGTTTTAACCTTGTTACAGTGATTTCAACACAATTACATTATTTTCTTAATAGAAGCTGTTAAACACCCTTCTCCATGCTAGAAACGTGCGTTTCGGCCTCTTCTGATGTTTCTGTGATGTTATAACATTGTTTCTGTCATTTCAACAGGATTTCATTAGTTTCTTAATAGAAGCTGTTAAACACGCTTCTCCATGCTGGAAACGTGCAATTTGGCCTAATCTGAGGTTTTTGTGATGTTTTAACCTTGTTTCTGTCATTTCAACAGGATTACATTAGTTTCGTAACAGAAGCTGTTAAACACACATTTCCATGTTGGAAACGTGCATTTCGGCCTATTCTGATGTTTTTGTGATGTTTTAACCTTGTTTCTGTCATTTCAACAGGATTACATTAGTTTCTTAATAGAAGCTGTTAAACACACTTCTCCATGCTAGAAACGTGCGTTTCGGCCTTTTCTGATGTTTCTGTGATGTTATAACCTTGTTTCTGTCATTTCAACAGAATTACATTAGTTTCTTAATAGAAGCTGTTAAACACACTTCTCCATGCTAGAAACGTGCGTTTCGGCCTCTTCTAATGTTTCTGTGATGTTATAACCTTGTTTCTGTCATTTCAACAGGATTACATTAGTTTCTTAACAGAAGCTGTTAAACACGCTTCTCCATGCTGGAAACGTGAGTTTTGGCTTCTTCTGAGGTTTTTGTGATGTTTTAACCTTGTTACAGTGATTTCAACACAATTACATTAGTTTCTTAATAGAAGCTGTTAAACACACTTCTCCATGCTAGAAACGTGCGTTTTGGCCTCTTCTGATGTTTCTGTGATGTTATAACCTTGTTTCTGTCATTTCAACAGGATTACATTAGTTTCTTAATAGAAGCTGTTAAACACACTTCTCCATGCTAGAAACGTGCGTTTCGGCCTCTTCTGAGGTTTCTGTGATGTTATAACCTTGTTTCTGTCATTTCAACAGGATTACATTAGTTTCTTAACAGAAGCTGTTAAACACACATTTCCATGTTGGAAACGTGCATTTCGGCCTATTCTGATGTTTTTGTGATGTTTTAACCTTGTTTCTGTCATTTCAACAGGATTACATTGGTTTCTTAATAGAAGCTGTTAAACACACTCCTCCATGCTGGAAACGTGCATTTCGGCCTATTCTGATGTTTTTGTGATGTTTTAACCTTGTTTCTGTCATTTCAACAGTTTTACATTAGTTTCTTAATAGAAGCTGTTAAACACGCTTCTCCATGCTGGAAACGTGCATTTTGGCCTCTTCTGAGTTTTTTGTGATGTTTTTACCTTGTTACAGTGATTTCAACACATTTACATTAGTTTCTTAACAGAAGCTGTTAAACACACATTTCCATGATGGAAACGTGCATTTTTGCCTTTTCTGATGTTTCTGTGATGTTATAACCTTGTTTCTGTCATTTCAACAGGATTACATTAGTTTCTTAATAGAAGCTGTTAAACACACTTCTCCATGCTAGAAACGTGCGTTTCGGCCTTTTCTGATGTTTCTGTGATGTTATAACCTTGTTTCTGTCATTTCAACACAATTACATTAGTTTCTTAATAGAAGCTGTTAAACACACTTCTCCATGCTAGAAACGTGCGTTTTGGCCTCTTCTGAGGTTTTTGTGATGTTTTTACCTTGTTACAGTGATTTCAACACATTTACATTAGTTTCTTAACAGAAGCTGTTAAACACACTTCTCCATGCTAGAAGCGTGCGTTTCGGCCTTTTCTGATGTTTCTGTGATGTTATAACCTTGTTTCTTTCATTTCAACAGGATTACATTAGTTTCTTAATAGAAGCTGTTAAACACACTTCTCCATGCTAGAAACGTGCGTTTCGGCCTCTTCTGATGTTTCTGTGATGTTATAACCTTGTTTCTGTCATTTCAACAGGATTTCATTAGTTTCTTGATAGAAGCTGTTAAACACGCTTCTCCATGCTGGAAACGTGCATTTTGGCCTAATCTGAGGTTTTTGTGATGTTTTAACCTTGTTTCTGTCATTTCAACAGGATTACATTAGTTTCTTAACAGAAGCTGTTAAACACACATCTATATGCATAAAACGTGCGTTTTGGCCTCTTCTAATGTTTCTGTGATGTTATAACCTTGTTTCTGTCATTTCAACAGGATTACATTAGTTTCTTAATAAAAGCTTTTAAACACGCTTCTCCATGCTGGAAACGTGAGTTTTGGCTTCTTCTGAGGTTTTTGTGATGTTTTAACCTTGTTACAGTGATTTCAACACAATTACATTAGTTTCTTAATAGAAGCTGTTAAACACACTTCTCCATGCTAGAAACGTGCGTTTCGGCCTTTTCTGATGTTTCTGTGATGTTATAACCTTGTTTCTGTCATTTCAACAGAATTACATTAGTTTCTTAACAGAAGCTGTTAAACACACATTTCCATGTTGGAAACGTGCATTTCGGCCTATTCTGATGTTTTTGTGATGTTTTAACCTTGTTTCTGTCATTTCAACAGGATTACATTAGTTTCTTAATAGAAGCTGTTAAACACACTTCTCCATGCTGGAAACGTGCGTTTTGGCCTCTTCTAATGTTTCTGTGATGTTATAACCTTGTTTCTGTCATTTCAACAGGATTACATTAGTTTCTTAATAGAAGCTGTTAAACACACTTCTCCATGCTGGAAACGTGCGTTTTGGCCTCTTCTAATGTTTCTGTGATGTTATGACCTTGTTTCTGTCATTTCAACAGGATTACATTAGTTTCTTAACAGAAGCTGTTAAACACGCTTCTCCATGCTGGAAACGTGAGTTTTGGCTTCTTCTGAGGTTTTTGTGATGTTTTAACCTTGTTACAGTGATTTCAACACAATTACATTAGTTTCTTAATAGAAGCTGTTAAACACACTTCTCCATGCTAGAAACGTGCGTTTCGGCCTTTTCAGATGTTTCTGTGATGTTATAACCTTGTTTCTGTCATTTCAACAGAATTACATTAGTTTCTTAATAGAAGCTGTTAAACACACTTCTCCATGCTAGAAACGTGCGTTTCGGCCTCTTCTGATGTTTCTGTGATGTTATAACCTTGTTTCTGTCATTTCAACAGGATTACATTAGTTTCTTAATAGAAGCTGTTAAACACCCTTCTCCATGCTGGAAACGTGAGTTTTGGCTTCTTCTGAGGTTTTTGTGATGTTTTAACCTTGTTACAGTGATTTCAACACAATTACATTAGTTTCTTAATAGAAGCTGTTAAACACACTTCTCCATGCTAGAAACGTGCGTTTTGGGCTCTTCTGAGGTTTTTGTGATGTTTTAACCTTGTTACAGTGATTTCAACACAATTACATTATTTTCTTAATAGAAGCTGTTAAACACCCTTCTCCATGCTAGAAACGTGCGTTTCGGCCTCTTCTGATGTTTCTGTGATGTTATAACCTTGTTTCTGTCATTTCAACAGGATTTCATTAGTTTCTTAATAGAAGCTGTTAAACACGCTTCTCCATGCTGGAAACGTGCATTTTGGCCTAATCTGAGGTTTTTGTGATGTTTTAACCTTGTTTCTGTCATTTCAACAGGATTACATTAGTTTCTTAACAGAAGCTGTTAAACACACATCTATATGCATAAAACGTGCGTTTTGGCCTCTTCTAATGTTTCTGTGATGTTATAACCTTGTTTCTGTCATTTCAACAGGATTACATTAGTTTCTTAATAAAAGCTGTTAAACACGCTTCTCCATGCTGGAAACGTGAGTTTTGGCTTCTTCTGAGGTTTTTGTGATGTTTTAACCTTGTTACAGTGATTTCAACACAATTACATTAGGTTCTTAATAGAAGCTGTTAAACACACTTCTCCATGCTAGAAACGTGCGTTTCGGCCTTTTCTGATGTTTCTGTGATGTTATAACCTTGTTTCTGTCATTTCAACAGAATTACATTAGTTTCTTAATAGAAGCTGTTAAACACCCTTCTCCATGCTCGAAACGTGCATTTTGGGCTCTTCTGAGGTTTTTGTGATGTTTTAACCTTGTTACAGTGATTTCAACACAATTACATTATTTTCTTAATAGAAGCTGTTAAACACACTTCTCCATGCTAGAAACGTGCGTTTCGGCCTCTTCTGATGTTTTTGTGATGTTTTAACCTTGTTTCTGTCATTTCAACAAGATTACATTAGTTTCTTAATAGAAGCTGTTAAACACACTTCTCCATGCTGGAAACGTGCATTTCGGCCTATTCTGATGTTTTTGTGATGTTTTAACCTTGTTTCTGTCATTTCAACAGTTTTACATTAGTTTCTTAATAGAAGCTGTTAAACACACTTCTCCATGCTAGAAACGTGCGTTTCGGCCTCTTCTGAGGTTTCTGTGATGTTATAACCTTGTTTCTGTCATTTCAACAGGATTACATTAGTTTCTTAACAGAAGCTGTTAAACACACATTTCCATGTTGGAAACCTGCATTTCGGCCTATTCTGATGTTTTTGTAATGTTTTAACCTTGTTTCTGTCATTTCAACAGGATTACATTAGTTTCTTAATAGAAGCTGTTAAACACACTCCTCCATGCTGGAAACGTGCATTTCGGCCTATTCTGATGTTTTTGTGATGTTTTAACCTTGTTTCTGTCATTTCAACAGTTTTACATTAGTTTCTTAATAGAAGCTGTTAAACACGCTTCTCCATGCTGGAAACGTGCATTTTGGCCTCTTCTGAGGTTTTTGTGATGTTTTTACCTTGTTACAGTGATTTCAACACATTTACATTAGTTTCTTAACAGAAGCTGTTAAACACACATTTCCATGATGGAAACGTGCATTTTTGCCTTTTCTGATGTTTCTGTGATGTTATAACCTTGTTTCTGTCATTTCAACAGGATTACATTAGTTTCTTAATAGAAGCTGTTAAACACACTTCTCCATGCTAGAAACGTGCGTTTCGGCCTTTTCTGATGTTTCTGTGATGTTATAACCTTGTTTCTGTCATTTCAACACAATTACATTAGTTTCTTAATAGAAGCTGTTAAACACACTTCTCCATGCTAGAAACGTGCGTTTTGGCCTCTTCTGAGGTTTTTGTGATGTTTTTACCTTGTTACAGTGATTTCAACACATTTACATTAGTTTCTTAACAGAAGCTGTTAAACACACTTCTCCATGCTAGAAGCGTGCGTTTCGGCCTTTTCTGATGTTTCTGTGATGTTATAACCTTGTTTCTTTCATTTCAACAGGATTACATTAGTTTCTTAATAGAAGCTGTTAAACACACTTCTCCATGCTAGAAACGTGCGTTTCGGCCTCTTCTGATGTTTCTGTGATGTTATAACCTTGTTTCTGTCATTTCAACAGGATTTCATTAGTTTCTTGATAGAAGCTGTTAAACACGGTTCTCCATGCTGGAAACGTGCATTTTGGCCTAATCTGAGGTTTTTGTGATGTTTTAACCTTGTTTCTGTCATTTCAACAGGATTACATTAGTTTCTTAATAAAAGCTTTTAAACACGCTTCTCCATGCTGGAAACGTGAGTTTTGGCTTCTTCTGAGGTTTTTGTGATGTTTTAACCTTGTTACAGTGATTTCAACACAATTACATTAGTTTCTTAATAGAAGCTGTTAAACACACTTCTCCATGCTAGAAACGTGCGTTTCGGCCTTTTCTGATGTTTCTGTGATGTTATAACCTTGTTTCTGTCATTTCAACAGAATTACATTAGTTTCTTAACAGAAGCTGTTAAACACACATTTCCATGTTGGAAACGTGCATTTCGGCCTATTCTGATGTTTTTGTGATGTTTTAACCTTGTTTCTGTCATTTCAACAGGATTACATTCGTTTCTTAACAGAAGCTGTTAAACACGCTTCTCCATGCTGGAAACGTGAGTTTTGGCTTCTTCTGAGGTTTTTGTGATGTTTTAACCTTGTTACAGTGATTTCAACACAATTACATTATTTTCTTAATAGAAGCTGTTAAACACCCTTTTCTATGCTAGAAACGTGCGTTTCGGCCTCTTCTAATGTTTCTGTGATGTTATAACCTTGTTTCTGTCATTTCAACAGGATTACATTAGTTTCTTTTTTTTTTTGTAATTAGTAATTTATTGAGTTTTGAACATCACAGTCAACATTACAGTCTGCATTGCCATTGACATCTTAACTTATATCCCAAAGTGATGACAGTTTAAGTAAAAAGAAAAAGAAAAGAAATAACTTAAAATAAATCAAATTAAAGAAAAATACAGAACGATAACAGAAACAAACTGAAAATATTCAAATAAACATAAACACATGGATCAAGTGTACAGTTTTACTATAAGCACCACATTCTCATCTGGTAGCAAGGTATTGGACATATTTCCCCCATTTAGTCACATATTTTTCTGCCTTGTCATTGATGTTAAAAGACATTTTTTCATATGAAGCCACTTTTGCCAACTCCACACACCACTCTTTGAAAGAGGGCTCACTTGGGTTCTTCCAGTTTCTCATTATTATTTGTTTTCCAACCATTACACTGGTCTGAACAAAGTCCGCTGCTCCACAGTTCGATGTCACATGTGAATCATTCAAAACTCCAAACTAGTCCGGGTAATGTTTTCAATGCGATCATGAATCTTTAGCCAGTAGTTCTGAATAATGGGACATTCCCAGAGCAGGTGAAGAAGAGTCCCTTCTGAGCTGCAACACTTCCAGCAGTCTGCATTGTCCCTCAGCTTCAGCCTGAACAGCCGGGTCGGAGTCCAATAAAAACGATTGAGAATCTTAAACTGGATTAAACGAATTTTAATGTCTCTAGAGACCCTCTTAGTGTTTTCACAAATACGATCCCACTCTTTATGTGTGACATCAATGTTTAAGTCTGCCGACCAAGCTAACATTGTTACATAAGATATGGTAAGTGTCTGTTGAGACAATTTGGCATAAAAGATTGCAGCCTCGTGCCCCAAATCCATTATTTTCGTTGTCTGAGAGAGAAGGTTTGATTGCTGAGGCTCTATTCCTTTCCCTATGACAGTAACTAACATATGACGCATTTGTAAATACTTCCAAAAATCATTTCTGGGCAGATTGTATTCACTAGCCAACCTTTCAAATGACTTTATATTAGCCCTCTCATATAGGTTTCCTATTGTAATAATTCCTTTTTCAATCCAGTCTTTCCATAGGAGGGAATGTTTATTAATACGTAACTTTGGGTTATTCCAAATACAAGATTCAAAATTAAGATAGACATTGATATTAAAAACTTTAGAGAACTTCTTCCACACATTACAGAGGTTGGGTATGATGGGGTGGGATTTTAATTCGGAGGGTATATTGCTAGACAACGCATTTATAGGGGTGAGTGGGGAGAACAATCTCCGTTCAATCTCAAACCAGGGAGGAGCTCTCTCAGGTGGCAGGGTCCACTGGGCTATATGTCTAAGGCAAAAGGCATAGTGGTACAGGGCTAATTTGGGGAGGCCCATGCCCCCCTTATTGATTGGCACCTGGAGCCTCTCTAACTTTATCCTCGCACGTTTACCATTCCATAAGAACTTTTTGCAAATTTGGTCGAACCTTTTAAAGTACTTTTGGGGTATTGCAATAGGAAGACATTGAAGCAAATAGTTCAGTCTCGGGATACAGTTCATCTTCAGGACGTTGACTTTACCCCACAATGACAGGAACAGTAGTGACCATCTATCTGTATCTAATGAAATTTTATTGAGAAGTGGGTCCAAATTCTTTTCTATTATTTTATTAAATTGGTGAGGAAAGAGAATACCAAGATATTTTATGCCTTTACTAGGCCATTGAAACTGTCCCGCCTGGAATAAAGTTTTTGGGCAATACGAAGTCAGTGGAAGGGCCTCCGACTTAGACCAGTTAACTTTGTACCCTGATATCCTGGAGAATGATTCAATAACGCCCAGTAATGCTGGGACGGATCTAGCCGGGTCCGAGGCGAGCCACAAGATATCGTCCGCATACATCAGAAGCTTATGTGTAGACTCATTAATTTTGACTCCCTGAATTCTCTGATTCTCGCGAATAGCTGTCGCAAGAGGCTCCAGAGCTAGACAGAAAAGCCCTGGCGACAACGCCGAGCCCTGCCGGGTACCTCTACCAAGTGTGAAATAAGAGGAAATCAGTCCATTTGTTCTCACTGCGGCCTGCGGATCTTTGTACAGAATTTCTATCCATCTGAGAAATGTTTGGCCAAATCCAAACGTTTTAAGCATATGAAGCATATACCTCCATTCCAGCCTATCAAACGCTTTCTCAGCGTCAAGTGAGATAGCTGTTGTTGGATCGTTGGAGTCCCGCATCGACCACATAATATTTATAAGGCGTCTCACATTATCAGAAGAATTTCTCTGTCTAATAAAGCCCACTTGGTCAGGGTGGATAAGTGACCCAAGGGTTTTATCCAGTCTATTTGCAAGTATTTTAGATAAGAGTCTACAATCAACAGATATTAAGCTTATTGGACGATAGCTTTTACAATCAGTCGGGTCCTTTCCTTTTTTAAGTATGAGTGTGATAATTGCTTGGTTTAAGGAGGGAGGCAATTTGCCTGATTCAAATGCTTCTGCAAGCATATTCTCAAACAATGGTAATATGTCTTCTGCATAACATTTAAAGAATTCTGCTGTAAATCCATCTTGGCCTGGAGATTTACCAGATGGGAGGGCCTTAATTGCATCTAGTATCTCCTGTGAACTAATAGGCAGATCTAAGTCTTCCTGTTGTGAGACACTCAGCTTAGGGAGGTTTAGTTTGTTGAGAAATGACACCATCTCTATGTCTGTTGCAATGTTTTCAGATGTATAAAGATTTAAATAAAATTTTTTAAATGCATCATTTATTTCCCTAGATTTAGTTGCCAGTCTCCCATTCCCAGTCATCACAGTTGCTACCATAGATTTGGACTCTTTTTGCTTAATGTACCTAGCCAAATATTTCCCTGCCTTATCCCCTGATTCAAAACTAGTCTGCCTAGCCCTGAACAAAAGATATTCCGTTCTTTTGGATATTATAACATTGTATTCATATTTAAGGTGGGTCAATTCTTTTAAAATAGATTCAGATATATTCCTTTTTAATTTAGCTTCAGTGTTCTTTATTTTCCTTTCTAGCTCTGTAAGTTTAGAGGCATTGGCCTTCTTCTTATGAGAAGAATATTGAATAATAAATCCCCTTAAAAAGGCCTTCATGGCCTCCCAGGCCACTATGGCAGAGGGAGCTGTGGGGACATTGGTCTCCACGTATAGCCTAATCTGGGCTCGTAGCTCTTCCTTAAATCCCACATCCTGTAATAACGTTGAGTTAAAGCGCCACATTTGTGATCTTTCGGTTTCCTGACATGGGGTCATTTGTAGTCTGACCATTGCATGATCTGTTAACAGAATACTATCAATTAAACAGGACAATGTGGCAGGCAGCAGAGAGCTAGAAATTAGAAAAAAATCTATTCTTGAATAAACTTTGTGGGCTCCTGAGTAAAAAGTGTAATCTCTGTCCGTTGGGTGGTTCAGCCTCCACACATCAGTCAGACCCATCGATGAACACATTCTCTTAATAAGCAAAACAGATTCTGGTATTCTGCCTAATGTTGGTTTACTTCTATCAAGGAATTGATCTAGGACAATATTGAAGTCTCCTCCAAGAATTATGGGAAACTGTCCAATATCATGCAACTTACTTTCCAAGTCTAAGAAAAAGTTAGGGTGTTCAACATTGGGCGCATATATATTGGCAAGTATCACAGTGTGTCCTTGTATCTCTGCTAGTATTATAATCATTCGGCCCTCCTCATCTTTGACCTCCCTCCTGAGCCTGAACTGTATGCCTTTGTTAATTAGTATAGCTACTCCTCGACTTTTAGATGATCCTGCACTAAAGGACACGTGTCCTACCCAATCCCTACATAATTTAACCGATTCCTGGGGACAGCAATGTGTTTCCTGCAAGAATACAACATCTTGTTTTTTAGTTTTCAGATGTCCCAGTATTTTCTTTCTTTTAATTGGACAGCCCAGTCCATTCACATTCCAGGATGAGTAACATAATGTCCTCCCACCACTAGTCATAGGCAGTCTTAATGAATTTTACTGTAGGATAATTGGCCATTCGATTACAATACAAGATCCATGGTGCAACATAAATTATATAGCTTGACAAGACAAGGAGTAAAGAAAAAACAAAATAATACCCATACCATAGTGATATCAATAAACAGCAGACCGCGAGCCTGTCTGGCACAAAGAACAACAGAGCCAGATCGAACATTATTAAAATAAAACAAACAGGAAAATCTCCTAGGTCCGTGACTTGAGGAACAAGGGCAGCCCGGAAGCCCACTGCCCCGAGTGTCATATGTAAAATTGCGTTCAGATATTAGGTTTAGGAAAGCTTAAGAATTTCTTCTACAAAAACAGAAATTGTTGGCAACAACTCAAATCTCAGCTTAAAAAATATTTGTGACGTACAGTGCCGGTACATTAAAATTATCTGTCCATGTCCAAGAACTAAACAGGTCTGCAATTGGCATCGACCCACCTCCTCTCTCACATACCGTTACTTTCCGAAGCAGGCGGGCAGCAAGGTCTTGAAGTTTCAACCACATATCCATAGCGCCCGGATCGCATGACGCACTGACACAGTGCCAGACATGTTTCTTAGAGCCTCTCGATGTACTCAATTGCTTTTCCAGGGTCATCAAACACTCGTGGACTACGTCCACTGATGCAAATCTTCAGAAGTGCAGGATAGAGCATGCCGAATTTAATCTTGCGCTCATGAAGTGCTTTCTTGCAGCGCGAAAATGCTTCCCGCTTCCTTTGAGTCTCCCTCGAGTAATCCTGGAAAATCATAACTTGTTTGCCATCCCACGTCAGGCGTTTCTTTTCCCGTGCTGCTTCCAGAATGGCTTGGCAATCTTTGTATCGTAGCAAGCGCGCCACAATTGTTCGACCACGAGAGGATTCCCCCGCTTCCACACGTTTCCCGATCCTGTGAGCACGGTCCATCTCGATCCCCCCCGGGGTTGGATGGATGCCAAGGGCCTCTGAGATAAACTCGTTCAAGAATGCAGACATATTATTCTTTTCAGCCCCCTCCGGTATTCCAACGAATCTAAGGTTGTTGCGTCGGGATCTGTCTTCAGCTGCAGCCAGCCTGTCGGTCAGCAGTTGTATATCCTCTTTAGTGGCAGCCGCCGGTCTTGCGTTGATGTTAGCTTGCTCGTCTTCTAGCTTACTCACTCGATCCTCCACTTCCGTAATGCGAGAAATTAGGGAGGAGAGCTTTGTATCCACGGAGCTCAGAGACCGCCGAATTTCTTTCAGATCCGCTGTTTCTTCTAGTATCTTACTCAGCATCCCGTGAATCTGGGCCATATGAGGCTGGTCGGGCTCCGTGGCAGTGCTAGCTGTGGGATCTTTGCTAGCTGCTCCTCCCTTTGTGCACATGTTGAGCTGCGTCTGTGCGGCTGAGCGAAGTTTTCTTTGTTCAATATTACTGCCAGAAGACAAACTTTTGCCTTCCTCCAACATGCTGAGTTCCACGGAGAATATAGAAGAAAAGTACCTATATCTGAACGTATTTTAGGATATATTACGAATGTTAACACCGAAAGCAGCGGGAGCACACGTTTCAAGCTGCCATCGCTTGTCGCTGCGTCACGTGACTTTCTTACATTAGTTTCTTAATAAAAGCTGTTAAACACGCTTCTCCATGCTGGAAACGTGAGTTTTGGCTTCTTCTGAGGTTTTTGTGATGTTTTAACCTTGTTACAGTGATTTCAACACAATTACATTAGGTTCTTAATAGAAGCTGTTAAACACACTTCTCCATGCTAGAAACGTGCGTTTCGGCCTTTTCTGATGTTTCTGTGATGTTTTAACCTTGTTTCTGTCATTTCAACAGTTTTACATTAGTTTCTTAATAGAAGCTGTTAAACACACTTCTCCATGCTAGAAACGTGCGTTTCGGCCTCTTCTGAGGTTTCTGTGATGTTATAACCTTGTTTCTGTCATTTCAACAGGATTACATTAGTTTCTTAACAGAAGCTGTTAAACACACATTTCCATGTTGGAAATGTGCATTTCGGCCTATTCTGATGTTTTTGTGATGTTTTAACCTTGTTTCTGTCATTTCAACAGGATTACATTAGTTTCTTAATAGAAGCTGTTAAACACACTCCTCCATGCTGGAAACGTGCATTTCGGCCTATTCTGATGTTTTTGTGATGTTTTAACCTTGTTTCTGTCATTTCAACAGTTTTACATTAGTTTCTTAATAGAAGCTGTTAAACACGCTTCTCCATGCTGGAAACGTGCATTTTGGCCTCTTCTGAGGTTTTTGTGATGTTTTTACCTTGTTACAGTGATTTCAACACATTTACATTAGTTTCTTAACAGAAGCTGTTAAACACACATTTCCATGATGGAAACGTGCATTTTTGCCTTTTCTGATGTTTCTGTGATGTTATAACCTTGTTTCTGTCATTTCAACAGGATTACATTAGTTTCTTAATAGAAGCTGTTAAACACACTTCTCCATGCTAGAAACGTGCGTTTCGGCCTCTTCTGATGTTTCTGTGATGTTATAACCTTGTTTCTATCATTTCAACAGGATTTCATTAGTTTCTTAATAGAAGCTGTTAAACACGCTTCTCCATGCTGGAAACGTGCATTTTGGGCTAATCTGAGGTTTTTGTGATGTTTTAACCTTGTTTCTGTCATTTCAACAGGATTACATTAGTTTCTTAACAGAAGCTGTTAAACACACATCTATATGCATAAAACGTGCGTTTTGGCCTCTTCTAATGTTTCTGTGATGTTATAACCTTGTTTCTGTCTTTTTAACAGGATTACATTAGTTTCTTAATAAAAGCTTTTAAACACGCTTCTCCATGCTGGAAACGTGAGTTTTGGCTTCTTTTGAGGTTTTTGTGATGTTTTAACCTTGTTACAGTGATTTCAACACAATTACATTAGTTTCTTAATAGAAGCTGTTAAACACACTTCTCCATGCTAGAAACGTGCGTTCCGGCCTTTTCTGATGTTTCTGTGATGTTATAACCTTGTTTCTGTTATTTCAACAGAATTACATTAGTTTCTTAATAGAAGCTGTTAAACACACTTCTCCATGCTAGAAACGTGCGTTTCGGCCTCTTCTGATGTTTCTGTGATGTTATAACCTTGTTTCTGTCATTTCAACAGGATTACATTAGTTTCTTAATAGAAGCTGTTAAACACACTTCTCCATGCTAGAAACGTGAGTTTTGGCTTCGGTTTTTGTGATGTTTTAACCTTGTTACAGTGATTTCAACACAATTACATTAGTTTCTTAATAGAAGCTGTTAAACACACTTCTCCATGCTAGAAACGTGCGTTTCGGCCTTTTCTGATGTTTCTGTGATGTTATAACCTTGTTTCTGTCATTTCAACAGGATTACATTAGTTTCTTAATAGAAGCTGTTAAACACACTTCTCCATGCTAGAAACGTGCGTTTCGGCCTCTTCTGATGTTTCTGTGATGTTATAACCTTGTTTCTGTCATTTCAACAGGATTTCATTAGTTTCTTAATAGAAGCTGTTAAACACGCTTCTCCATGCTGGAAACGTGCATTTTGGCCTAATCTGAGGTTTTTGTGATGTTTTAACCTTGTTTCTGTCATTTCAACAGGATTACATTAGTTTCTTAACAGAAGCTGTTAAACACACATCTACAGTATATGCATAAAACGTGCGTTTTGGCCTCTTCTAATGTTTCTGTGATGTTATAACCTTGTTTCTGTCATTTCAACAGGATTACATTAGTTTCTTAATAAAAGCTTTTAAACACGCTTCTCCATGCTGGAAACGTGAGTTTTGGCTTCTTCTGAGGTTTTTGTGATGTTTTAACCTTGTTACAGTGATTTCAACAGGATTACATTAGTTTCTTAATAGAAGCTGTTAAACACACTTCTCCATGCTAGAAACGTGAGTTTTGGCTTCTTATGAGGTTTTTGTGATGTTTTAACCTTGTTACAGTGATTTCAACACAATTACATTAGTTTCTTAATAGAAGCTGTTAAACACCCTTCTCCATGCTAGAAACGTGCGTTTTGGGCTCTTCTGACGTTTTTGTGATGTTTTAACCTTGTTACAGTGATTTCAACACAATTACATTAGTTTCTTAATAGAAGCTGTTAAACACCCTTCTCCATGCTAGAAACGTGCGTTTCGGCCTATTCTGATGTTTCTGTGATGTTATAACCTTGTTTCTGTCATTTCAACAGGATTACATTATTTTCTTAATAGAAGCTGTTAAACACCCTTCTCCATGCTAGATACGTGCGTTTTGGCCTCTTCTGAGGTTTTTGTGATGTTTTTACCTTGTTACAGTGATTTCAACACATTTACATTAGTTTCTTAACAGAAGCTGTTAAACACACTTCTCCATGCTAGAAACGTGCGTTTCGGCCTCTTCTGATGTTTCTGTGATGTTATAACCTTGTTTCTGTCATTTCAACAGGATTTCATTAGTTTCTTAATAGAAGCTGTTAAACACGCTTCTCCATGCTGGAAACGTGCATTTTGGCCTAATCTGAGGTTTTTGTGATGTTTTAACCTTGTTTCTGTCATTTCAACAGGATTACATTAGTTTCTTAACAGAAGCTGTTAAACACACATCTATATGCATAAAACGTGCGTTTTGGCCTCTTCTAATCTTTCTGTGATGTTATAACCTTGTTTCTGTCATTTCAACAGGATTACATTAGTTTCTTAATAAAAGCTTTTAAACACGCTTCTCCATGCTGGAAACGTGAGTTTTGGCTTCTTCTGAGGTTTTTGTGATGTTTTAACCTTGTTACAGTGATTTCAACACAATTACATTAGTTTCTTAATAGAAGCTGTTAAACACACTTCTCCATGCTAGAAACGTGCGTTTCGGCCTCTTCTGATGTTTCTGTGATGTTATAACCTTGTTTCTGTCATTTGAACAGGATTACATTAGTTTCTTAATAGAAGCTGTTAAACACACTTCTCCATGCTAGAAACGTGAGTTTTGGCTTCGGTTTTTGTGATGTTTTAACCTTGTTACAGTGATTTCAACACAATTACATTAGTTTCTTAATAGAAGCTGTTAAACACACTTCTCCATGCTAGAAACGTGCGTTTCGGCCTCTTCTGATGTTTCTGTGATGTTATAACCTTGTTTCTGTCATTTCAACAGGATTTCATTAGTTTCTTAATAGAAGCTGTTAAACACGCTTCTCCATGCTGGAAACGTGCATTTTGGCCTAATCTGAGGTTTTTGTGATGTTTTAACCTTGTTTCTGTCATTTCAACAGGATTACATTAGTTTCTTAACAGAAGCTGTTAAACACACATCTATATGCATAAAACGTGCGTTTTGGCCTCTTCTAATGTTTCTGTGATGTTATAACCTTGTTTCTGTCATTTCAACAGGATTACATTAGTTTCTTAATAAAAGCTTTTAAACACGCTTCTCCATGCTGGAAACGTGAGTTTTGACTTCTTCTGAGGTTTTTGTGATGTTTTAACCTTGTTACAGTGATTTCAACACAATTACATTAGTTTCTTAATAGAAGCTGTTAAACACACTTCTCCATGCTAGAAACGTGCGTTTCGGCCTTTTCTGATGTTTCTGTGATGTTATAACCTTGTTTCTGTTATTTCAACAGAATTACATTAGTTTCTTAATAGAAGCTGTTAAACACACTTCTCCATGCTAGAAACGTGCGTTTCGGCCTTTTCTGATGTTTCTGTGATGTTATAACCTTGTTTCTGTCATTTCAACAGGATTACATTAGTTTCTTAATAGAAGCTGTTAAACACACTTCTCCATGCTAGAAACGTGAGTTTTGGCTTCGGTTTTTGTGATGTTTTAACCTTGTTACAGTGATTTCAACACAATTACATTAGTTTCTTAATAGAAGCTGTTAAACACACTTCTCCATGCTAGAAACGTGAGTTTTGGCTTCGGTTTTTGTGATGTTTTAACCTTGTTACAGTGATTTCAACACAATTACATTAGTTTCTTAATAGAAGCTGTTAAACACACTTCTCCATGCTAGAAACGTGCGTTTCGGCCTCTTCTGATGTTTCTGTGATGTTATAACCTTGTTTCTGTCATTTCAACAGGATTTCATTAGTTTCTTAATAGAAGCTGTTAAACACGCTTCTCCATGCTGGAAACGTGCATTTTGGCCTAATCTGAGGTTTTTGTGATGTTTTAACCTTGTTTCTGTCATTTCAACAGGATTACATTAGTTTCTTAACAGAAGCTGTTAAACACACATCTATATGCATAAAACGTGCGTTTTGGCCTCTTCTAATGTTTCTGTGATGTTATAACCTTGTTTCTGTCATTTCAACAGGATTACATTAGTTTCTTAATAAAAGCTTTTAAACACGCTTCTCCATGCTGGAAACGTGAGTTTTGACTTCTTCTGAGGTTTTTGTGATGTTTTAACCTTGTTACAGTGATTTCAACACAATTACATTAGTTTCTTAATAGAAGCTGTTAAACACACTTCTCCATGCTAGAAACGTGCGTTTCGGCCTTTTCTGATGTTTCTGTGATGTTATAACCTTGTTTCTGTTATTTCAACAGAATTACATTAGTTTCTTAATAGAAGCTGTTAAACACACTTCTCCATGCTAGAAACGTGCGTTTCGGCCTTTTCTGATGTTTCTGTGATGTTATAACCTTGTTTCTGTCATTTCAACAGGATTACATTAGTTTCTTAATAGAAGCTGTTAAACACACTTCTCCATGCTAGAAACGTGAGTTTTGGCTTCGGTTTTTGTGATGTTTTAACCTTGTTACAGTGATTTCAACACAATTACATTAGTTTCTTAATAGAAGCTGTTAAACACACTTCTCCATGCTAGAAACGTGCGTTTCGGCCTTTTCTGATGTTTCTGTGATGTTATAACCTTGTTTCTGTCATTTCAACAGGATTACATTAGTTTCTTAATAGAAGCTGTTAAACACACTTCTCCATGCTAGAAACGTGCGTTTCGGCCTCTTCTGATGTTTCTGTGATGTTATAACCTTGTTTCTATCATTTCAACAGGATTTCATTAGTTTCTTAATAGAAGCTGTTAAACACGCTTCTCCATGCTGGAAACGTGCATTTTGGCCTAATCTGAGGTTTTTGTGATGTTTTAACCTTGTTTCTGTCATTTCAACAGGATTACATTAGTTTCTTAACAGAAGCTGTTAAACACACATCTATATGCATAAAACGTGCGTTTTGGCCTCTTCTAATGTTTCTGTGATGTTATAACCTTGTTTCTGTCTTTTTAACAGGATTACATTAGTTTCTTAATAAAAGCTTTTAAACACGCTTCTCCATGCTGGAAACGTGAGTTTTGGCTTCTTCTGAGGTTTTTGTGATGTTTTAACCTTGTTACAGTGATTTCAACACAATTACATTAGTTTCTTAATAGAAGCTGTTAAACACACTTCTCCATGCTAGAAACGTGCGTTTCGGCCTTTTCTGATGTTTCTGTGATGTTATAACCTTGTTTCTGTTATTTCAACAGAATTACATTAGTTTCTTAATAGAAGCTGTTAAACACACTTCTCCATGCTAGAAACGTGCGTTTCGGCCTCTTCTGATGTTTCTGTGATGTTATAACCTTGTTTCTGTCATTTCAACAGGATTACATTAGTTTCTTAATAGAAGCTGTTAAACACACTTCTCCATGCTAGAAACGTGAGTTTTGGCTTCGGTTTTTGTGATGTTTTAACCTTGTTACAGTGATTTCAACACAATTACATTAGTTTCTTAATAGAAGCTGTTAAACACACTTCTCCATGCTAGAAACGTGCGTTTCGGCCTTTTCTGATGTTTCTGTGATGTTATAACCTTGTTTCTGTCATTTCAACAGGATTACATTAGTTTCTTAATAGAAGCTGTTAAACACACTTCTCCATGCTAGAAACGTGCGTTTCGGCCTCTTCTGATGTTTCTGTGATGTTATAACCTTGTTTCTGTCATTTCAACAGGATTTCATTAGTTTCTTAATAGAAGCTGTTAAACACGCTTCTCCATGCTGGAAACGTGCATTTTGGCCTAATCTGAGGTTTTTGTGATGTTTTAACCTTGTTTCTGTCATTTCAACAGGATTACATTAGTTTCTTAACAGAAGCTGTTAAACACACATCTATATGCATAAAACGTGCGTTTTGGCCTCTTCTAATGTTTCTGTGATGTTATAACCTTGTTTCTGTCATTTCAACAGGATTACATTAGTTTCTTAATAGAAGCTGTTAAACACACTTCTCCATGCTGGAAACGTGCATTTCGGCCTATTCTGATGTTTTTGTGATGTTTTAACCTTGTTTCTGTCATTTCAACAGTTTTACATTAGTTTCTTAATAGAAGCTGTTAAACACACTTCTCCATGCTAGAAACGTGCGTTTCGGCCTCTTCTGAGGTTTCTGTGATGTTATAACCTTGTTTCTGTCATTTCAACAGGATTACATTAGTTTCTTAACAGAAGCTGTTAAACACACATTTCCATGTTGGAAATGTGCATTTCGGCCTATTCTGATGTTTTTGTGATGTTTTAACCTTGTTTCTGTCATTTCAACAGGATTACATTAGTTTCTTAATAGAAGCTGTTAAACACACTTCTCTATGCTGGAAACGTGCATTTCGGCCTATTCTGATGTTTTTGTGATGTTTTAACCTTGTTTCTGTCATTTCAACAGTTTTACATTAGTTTCTTAATAGAAGCTGTTAAACACGCTTCTCCATGCTGGAAACGTGCATTTTGGCCTCTTCTGAGGTTTTTGTGATGTTTTTACCTTGTTACAGTGATTTCAACACATTTACATTAGTTTCTTAACAGAAGCTGTTAAACACACATTTCCATGTTGGAAATGTGCATTTCGGCCTATTCTGATGTTTTTGTGATGTTTTAACCTTGTTTCTGTCATTTCAACAGGATTACATTAGTTTCTTAATAGAAGCTGTTAAACACACTTCTCTATGCTGGAAACGTGCATTTCGGCCTATTCTGATGTTTTTGTGATGTTTTAACCTTGTTTCTGTCATTTCAACAGTTTTACATTAGTTTCTTAATAGAAGCTGTTAAACACGCTTCTCCATGCTGGAAACGTGCATTTTGGCCTCTTCTGAGGTTTTTGTGATGTTTTTACCTTGTTACAGTGATTTCAACACATTTACATTAGTTTCTTAACAGAAGCTGTTAAACACACATTTCCATGATGGAAACGTGCATTTTTGCCTTTTCTGATGTTTCTGTGATGTTATAACCTTGTTTCTGTCATTTCAACAGGATTACATTAGTTTCTTAATAGAAGCTGTTAAACACACTTCTCCATGCTAGAAACGTGCGTTTCGGCCTCTTCTGATGTTTCTGTGATGTTATAACCTTGTTTCTATCATTTCAACAGGATTTCATTAGTTTCTTAATAGAAGCTGTTAAACACGCTTCTCCATGCTGGAAACGTGCATTTTGGGCTAATCTGAGGTTTTTGTGATGTTTTAACCTTGTTTCTGTCATTTCAACAGGATTACATTAGTTTCTTAATAGAAGCTGTTAAACACGCTTCTCCATGCTGGAAACGTGCATTTTGGGCTAATCTGAGGTTTTTGTGATGTTTTAACCTTGTTTCTGTCATTTCAACACATTTACATTAGTTTCTTAACAGAAGCTGTTAAACACACTTCTCCATGCTAGAAACGTGAGTTTTGGCTTCGGTTTTTGTGATGTTTTAACCTTGTTACAGTGATTTCAACACAATTACATTAGTTTCTTAATAGAAGCTGTTAAACACACTTCTCCATGCTAGAAACGTGCGTTTCGGCCTTTTCTGATGTTTCTGTGATGTTATAACCTTGTTTCTGTCATTTCAACAGGATTACATTAGTTTCTTAATAGAAGCTGTTAAACACACTTCTCCATGCTAGAAACGTGCGTTTCGGCCTCTTCTGATGTTTCTGTGATGTTATAACCTTGTTTCTGTCATTTCAACAGGATTTCATTAGTTTCTTAATAGAAGCTGTTAAACACGCTTCTCCATGCTGGAAACGTGCATTTTGGCCTAATCTGAGGTTTTTGTGATGTTTTAACCTTGTTTCTGTCATTTCAACAGGATTACATTAGTTTCTTAACAGAAGCTGTTAAACACACATCTATATGCATAAAACGTGCGTTTTGGCCTCTTCTAATGTTTCTGTGATGTTATAACCTTGTTTCTGTCATTTCAACAGGATTGCATTAGTTTCTTAATAAAAGCTTTTAAACACGCTTCTCCATGCTGGAAACGTGAGTTTTGGCTTCTTCTGAGGTTTTTGTGATGTTTTAACCTTGTTACAGTGATTTCAACACAATTACATTAGTTTCTTAATAGAAGCTGTTAAACACACTTCTCCATGCTAGAAACGTGAGTTTTGGCTTCTTATGAGGTTTTTGTGATGTTTTAACCTTGTTACAGTGATTTCAACACAATTACATTAGTTTCTTAATAGAAGCTGTTAAACACCCTTCTCCATGCTAGAAACGTGCGTTTTGGGCTCTTCTGACGTTTTTGTGATGTTTTAACCTTGTTACAGTGATTTCAACACAATTACATTAGTTTCTTAATAGAAGCTGTTAAACACCCTTCTCCATGCTAGAAACGTGCGTTTCGGCCTATTCTGATGTTTCTGTGATGTTATAACCTTGTTTCTGTCATTTCAACAGGATTACATTATTTTCTTAATAGAAGCTGTTAAACACCCTTCTCCATGCTAGATACGTGCGTTTTGGCCTCTTCTGAGGTTTTTGTGATGTTTTTACCTTGTTACAGTGATTTCAACACATTTACATTAGTTTCTTAACAGAAGCTGTTAAACACACTTCTCCATGCTAGAAACGTGCGTTTCGGCCTCTTCTGATGTTTCTGTGATGTTATAACCTTGTTTCTGTCATTTCAACAGGATTTCATTAGTTTCTTGATAGAAGCTGTTAAACACGCTTCTCCATGCTGGAAACGTGCATTTTGGCCTAATCTGAGGTTTTTGTGATGTTTTAACCTTGTTTCTGTCATTTCAACAGGATTACATTAGTTTCTTAACAGAAGCTGTTAAACACACATCTATATGCATAAAACGTGCGTTTTGGCCTCTTCTAATGTTTCTGTGATGTTATAACCTTGTTTCTGTCATTTCAACAGGATTACATTAGTTTCTTAATAAAAGCTTTTAAATACGCTTCTCCATGCTGGAAACGTGAGTTTTGGCTTCTTCTGAGGTTTTTGTGATGTTTTAACCTTGTTACAGTGATTTCAACACAATTACATTAGTTTCTTAATAGAAGCTGTTAAACACACTTCTCCATGCTAGAAACGTGCGTTTCGGCCTTTTCAGATGTTTCTGTGATGTTATAACCTTGTTTCTGTCATTTCAACAGAATTACATTAGTTTCTTAATAGAAGCTGTTAAACACACTTCTCCATGCTAGAAACGTGCGTTTCGGCCTCTTCTGATGTTTCTGTGATGTTATAACCTTGTTTCTGTCATTTCAACAGGATTACATTAGTTTCTTAATAGAAGCTGTTAAACACCCTTCTCCATGCTGGAAACGTGAGTTTTGGCTTCTTCTGAGGTTTTTGTGATGTTTTAACCTTGTTACAGTGAATTCAACACAATTACATTAGTTTCTTAATAGAAGCTGTTAAACACACTTCTCCATGCTAGAAACGTGCGTTTTGGGCTCTTCTGAGGTTTTTGTGATGTTTTAACCTTGTTACAGTGATTTCAACACAATTACATTATTTTCTTAATAGAAGCTGTTAAACACCCTTCTCCATGCTAGAAACGTGCGTTTCGGCCTCTTCTGATGTTTCTGTGATGTTATAACCTTGTTTCTGTCATTTCAACAGGATTTCATTAGTTTCTTAATAGAAGCTGTTAAACACGCTTCTCCATGCTGGAAACGTGCATTTTGGCCTAATCTGAGGTTTTGGTGATGTTTTAACCTTGTTTCTGTCATTTCAACAGGATTACATTAGTTTCTTAACAGAAGCTGTTAAACACACATCTATATGCATAAAACGTGCGTGTTGGCCTCTTCTAATGTTTCTGTGATGTTATAACCTTGTTTCTGTCATTTCAACAGGATTACATTATTTTCTTAATAGAAGCTGTTAAACACCCTTCTCCATGCTAGATACGTGCGTTTTGGCCTCTTCTGAGGTTTTTGTGATGTTTTTACCTTGTTACAGTGATTTCAACACATTTACATTAGTTTCTTAACAGAAGCTGTTAAACACACTTCTCCATGCTAGAAACGTGCGTTTCGGCCTCTTCTGATGTTTCTGTGATGTTATAACCTTGTTTCTGTCATTTCAACAGGATTTCATTAGTTTCTTGATAGAAGCTGTTAAACACGCTTCTCCATGCTGGAAACGTGCATTTTGGCCTAATCTGAGGTTTTTGTGATGTTTTAACCTTGTTTCTGTCATTTCAACAGGATTACATTAGTTTCTTAACAGAAGCTGTTAAACACACATCTATATGCATAAAACGTGCGTTTTGGCCTCTTCTAATGTTTCTGTGATGTTATAACCTTGTTTCTGTCATTTCAACAGGATTACATTAGTTTCTTAATAAAAGCTTTTAAATACGCTTCTCCATGCTGGAAACGTGAGTTTTGGCTTCTTCTGAGGTTTTTGTGATGTTTTAACCTTGTTACAGTGATTTCAACACAATTACATTAGTTTCTTAATAGAAGCTGTTAAACACACTTCTCCATGCTAGAAACGTGCGTTTCGGCCTTTTCAGATGTTTCTGTGATGTTATAACCTTGTTTCTGTCATTTCAACAGAATTACATTAGTTTCTTAATAGAAGCTGTTAAACACACTTCTCCATGCTAGAAACGTGCGTTTCGGCCTCTTCTGATGTTTCTGTGATGTTATAACCTTGTTTCTGTCATTTCAACAGGATTACATTAGTTTCTTAATAGAAGCTGTTAAACACCCTTCTCCATGCTGGAAACGTGAGTTTTGGCTTCTTCTGAGGTTTTTGTGATGTTTTAACCTTGTTACGGTGAATTCAACACAATTACATTAGTTTCTTAATAGAAGCTGTTAAACACACTTCTCCATGCTAGAAACGTGCGTTTTGGGCTCTTCTGAGGTTTTTGTGATGTTTTAACCTTGTTACAGTGATTTCAACACAATTACATTATTTTCTTAATAGAAGCTGTTAAACACCCTTCTCCATGCTAGAAACGTGCGTTTCGGCCTCTTCTGATGTTTCTGTGATGTTATAACCTTGTTTCTGTCATTTCAACAGGATTTCATTAGTTTCTTAATAGAAGCTGTTAAACACGCTTCTCCATGCTGGAAACGTGCATTTTGGCCTAATCTGAGGTTTTTGTGATGTTTTAACCTTGTTTCTGTCATTTCAACAGGATTACATTAGTTTCTTAACAGAAGCTGTTAAACACACATCTATATGCATAAAACGTGCGTGTTGGCCTCTTCTAATGTTTCTGTGATGTTATAACCTTGTTTCTGTCATTTCAACAGGATTACATTAGTTTCTTAATAAAAGCTGTTAAACACGCTTCTCCATGCTGGAAACGTGAGTTTTGGCTTCTTCTGAGGTTTTTGTGATGTTTTAACCTTGTTACAGTGATTTCAACACAATTACATTAGGTTCTTAATAGAAGCTGTTAAACACACTTCTCCATGCTAGAAACGTGCGTTTCGGCCTTTTCTGATGTTTCTGTGATGTTATAACCTTGTTTCTGTCATTTCAACAGAATTACATTAGTTTCTTAATAGAAGCTGTTAAACACCCTTCTCCATGCTCGAAACGTGCATTTTGGGCTCTTCTGAGGTTTTTGTGATGTTTTAACCTTGTTACAGTGATTTCAACACAATTACATTATTTTCTTAATAGAAGCTGTTAAACACACTTCTCCATGCTAGAAACGTGCGTTTCGGCCTCTTCTGATGTTTTTGTGATGTTTTAACCTTGTTTCTGTCATTTCAACAAGATTACATTAGTTTCTTAATAGAAGCTGTTAAACACACTTCTCCATGCTGGAAACGTGCATTTCGGCCTATTCTGATGTTTTTGTGATGTTTTAACCTTGTTTCTGTCATTTCAACAGTTTTACATTAGTTTCTTAATAGAAGCTGTTAAACACACTTCTCCATGCTAGAAACGTGCGTTTCGGCCTCTTCTGAGGTTTCTGTGATGTTATAACCTTGTTTCTGTCATTTCAACAGGATTACATTAGTTTCTTAACAGAAGCTGTTAAACACACATTTCCATGTTGGAAATGTGCATTTCGGCCTATTCTGATGTTTTTGTGATGTTTTAACCTTGTTTCTGTCATTTCAACAGGATTACATTAGTTTCTTAATAGAAGCTGTTAAACACACTCCTCCATGCTGGAAACGTGCATTTCGGCCTATTCTGATGTTTTTGTGATGTTTTAACCTTGTTTCTGTCATTTCAACAGTTTTACATTAGTTTCTTAATAGAAGCTGTTAAACACGCTTCTCCATGCTGGAAACGTGCATTTTGGCCTCTTCTGAGGTTTTTGTGATGTTTTTACCTTGTTACAGTGATTTCAACACATTTACATTAGTTTCTTAACAGAAGCTGTTAAACACACATTTCCATGATGGAAACGTGCATTTTTGCCTTTTCTGATGTTTCTGTGATGTTATAACCTTGTTTCTGTCATTTCAACAGGATTACATTAGTTTCTTAATAGAAGCTGTTAAACACACTTCTCCATGCTAGAAACGTGCGTTTCGGCCTCTTCTGATGTTTCTGTGATGTTATAACCTTGTTTCTATCATTTCAACAGGATTTCATTAGTTTCTTAATAGAAGCTGTTAAACACGCTTCTCCATGCTGGAAACGTGCATTTTGGGCTAATCTGAGGTTTTTGTGATGTTTTAACCTTGTTTCTGTCATTTCAACAGGATTACATTAGTTTCTTAACAGAAGCTGTTAAACACACATCTATATGCATAAAACGTGCGTTTTGGCCTCTTCTAATGTTTCTGTGATGTTATAACCTTGTTTCTGTCTTTTTAACAGGATTACATTAGTTTCTTAATAAAAGCTTTTAAACACGCTTCTCCATGCTGGAAACGTGAGTTTTGGCTTCTTCTGAGGTTTTTGTGATGTTTTAACCTTGTTACAGTGATTTCAACACAATTACATTAGTTTCTTAATAGAAGCTGTTAAACACACTTCTCCATGCTGGAAACGTGCATTTCGGCCTATTCTGATGTTTTTGTGATGTTTTAACCTTGTTTCTGTCATTTCAACAGTTTTACATTAGTTTCTTAATAGAAGCTGTTAAACACACTTCTCCATGCTAGAAACGTGCGTTTCGGCCTCTTCTGAGGTTTCTGTGATGTTATAACCTTGTTTCTGTCATTTCAACAGGATTACATTAGTTTCTTAACAGAAGCTGTTAAACACACATTTCCATGTTGGAAATGTGCATTTCGGCCTATTCTGATGTTTTTGTGATGTTTTAACCTTGTTTCTGTCATTTCAACAGGATTACATTAGTTTCTTAATAGAAGCTGTTAAACACACTCCTCCATGCTGGAAACGTGCATTTCGGCCTATTCTGATGTTTTTGTGATGTTTTAACCTTGTTTCTGTCATTTCAACAGTTTTACATTAGTTTCTTAATAGAAGCTGTTAAACACGCTTCTCCATGCTGGAAACGTGCATTTTGGCCTCTTCTGAGGTTTTTGTGATGTTTTTACCTTGTTACAGTGATTTCAACACATTTACATTAGTTTCTTAACAGAAGCTGTTAAACACACATTTCCATGATGGAAACGTGCATTTTTGCCTTTTCTGATGTTTCTGTGATGTTATAACCTTGTTTCTGTCATTTCAACAGGATTACATTAGTTTCTTAATAGAAGCTGTTAAACACACTTCTCCATGCTAGAAACGTGCGTTTCGGCCTCTTCTGATGTTTCTGTGATGTTATAACCTTGTTTCTATCATTTCAACAGGATTTCATTAGTTTCTTAATAGAAGCTGTTAAACACGCTTCTCCATGCTGGAAACGTGCATTTTGGGCTAATCTGAGGTTTTTGTGATGTTTTAACCTTGTTTCTGTCATTTCAACAGGATTACATTAGTTTCTTAACAGAAGCTGTTAAACACACATCTATATGCATAAAACGTGCGTTTTGGCCTCTTCTAATGTTTCTGTGATGTTATAACCTTGTTTCTGTCTTTTTAACAGGATTACATTAGTTTCTTAATAAAAGCTTTTAAACACGCTTCTCCATGCTGGAAACGTGAGTTTTGGCTTCTTCTGAGGTTTTTGTGATGTTTTAACCTTGTTACAGTGATTTCAACACAATTACATTAGTTTCTTAATAGAAGCTGTTAAACACACTTCTCCATGCTAGAAACGTGCGTTTCGGCCTTTTCTGATGTTTCTGTGATGTTATAACCTTGTTTCTGTTATTTCAACAGAATTACATTAGTTTCTTAATAGAAGCTGTTAAACACACTTCTCCATGCTAGAAACGTGCGTTTCGGCCTCTTCTGATGTTTCTGTGATGTTATAACCTTGTTTCTGTCATTTCAACAGGATTACATTAGTTTCTTAATAGAAGCTGTTAAACACACTTCTCCATGCTAGAAACGTGAGTTTTGGCTTCGGTTTTTGTGATGTTTTAACCTTGTTACAGTGATTTCAACACAATTACATTAGTTTCTTAATAGAAGCTGTTAAACACACTTCTCCATGCTAGAAACGTGCGTTTCGGCCTTTTCTGATGTTTCTGTGATGTTATAACCTTGTTTCTGTCATTTCAACAGGATTACATTAGTTTCTTAATAGAAGCTGTTAAACACACTTCTCCATGCTAGAAACGTGCGTTTCGGCCTCTTCTGATGTTTCTGTGATGTTATAACCTTGTTTCTGTCATTTCAACAGGATTTCATTAGTTTCTTAATAGAAGCTGTTAAACACGCTTCTCCATGCTGGAAACGTGCATTTTGGCCTAATCTGAGGTTTTTGTGATGTTTTAACCTTGTTTCTGTCATTTCAACAGGATTACATTAGTTTCTTAACAGAAGCTGTTAAACACACATCTATATGCATAAAACGTGCGTTTTGGCCTCTTCTAATGTTTCTGTGATGTTATAACCTTGTTTCTGTCATTTCAACAGGATTACATTAGTTTCTTAATAAAAGCTTTTAAACACGCTTCTCCATGCTGGAAACGTGAGTTTTGGCTTCTTTTGAGGTTTTTGTGATGTTTTAACCTTGTTACAGTGATTTCAACACAATTACATTAGTTTCTTAATAGAAGCTGTTAAACACACTTCTCCATGCTAGAAACGTGAGTTTTGGCTTCTTATGAGGTTTTTGTGATGTTTTAACCTTGTTACAGTGATTTCAACACAATTACATTAGTTTCTTAATAGAAGCTGTTAAACACTCTTCTCCATGCTAGAAACGTGCGTTTTGGGGTCTTCTGACGTTTTTGTGATGTTTTAACCTTGTTACAGTGATTTCAACACAATTACATTAGTTTCTTAATAGAAGCTGTTAAACACACTTCTCCATGCTAGAAACGTGCGTTTCGGCCTTTTCTGATGTTTCTGTGATGTTATAACCTTGTTTCTGTTATTTCAACAGAATTACATTAGTTTCTTAATAGAAGCTGTTAAACACACTTCTCCATGCTAGAAACGTGCGTTTCGGCCTCTTCTGATGTTTCTGTGATGTTATAACCTTGTTTCTGTCATTTCAACAGGATTACATTAGTTTCTTAATAGAAGCTGTTAAACACACTTCTCCATGCTAGAAACGTGAGTTTTGGCTTCGGTTTTTGTGATGTTTTAACCTTGTTACAGTGATTTCAACACAATTACATTAGTTTCTTAATAGAAGCTGTTAAACACACTTCTCCATGCTAGAAACGTGCGTTTCGGCCTCTTCTGATGTTTCTGTGATGTTATAACCTTGTTTCTGTCATTTCAACAGGATTTCATTAGTTTCTTAATAGAAGCTGTTAAACACGCTTCTCCATGCTGGAAACGTGCATTTTGGCCTAATCTGAGGTTTTTGTGATGTTTTAACCTTGTTTCTGTCATTTCAACAGGATTACATTAGTTTCTTAACAGAAGCTGTTAAACACACATCTATATGCATAAAACGTGCGTTTTGGCCTCTTCTAATGTTTCTGTGATGTTATAACCTTGTTTCTGTCATTTCAACAGGATTACATTAGTTTCTTAATAAAAGCTTTTAAACACGCTTCTCCATGCTGGAAACGTGAGTTTTGACTTCTTCTGAGGTTTTTGTGATGTTTTAACCTTGTTACAGTGATTTCAACACAATTACATTAGTTTCTTAATAGAAGCTGTTAAACACACTTCTCCATGCTAGAAACGTGCGTTTCGGCCTTTTCTGATGTTTCTGTGATGTTATAACCTTGTTTCTGTTATTTCAACAGAATTACATTAGTTTCTTAATAGAAGCTGTTAAACACACTTCTCCATGCTAGAAACGTGCGTTTCGGCCTCTTTTGATGTTTCTGTGATGTTATAACCTTGTTTCTGTCATTTCAACAGGATTACATTAGTTTCTTAATAGAAGCTGTTAAACACACTTCTCCATGCTAGAAACGTGAGTTTTGGCTTCGGTTTTTGTGATGTTTTAACCTTGTTACAGTGATTTCAACACAATTACATTAGTTTCTTAATAGAAGCTGTTAAACACACTTCTCCATGCTAGAAACGTGCGTTTCGGCCTTTTCTGATGTTTCTGTGATGTTATAACCTTGTTTCTGTCATTTCAACAGGATTACATTAGTTTCTTAATAGAAGCTGTTAAACACACTTCTCCATGCTAGAAACGTGCGTTTCGGCCTCTTCTGATGTTTCTGTGATGTTATAACCTTGTTTCTATCATTTCAACAGGATTTCATTAGTTTCTTAATAGAAGCTGTTAAACACGCTTCTCCATGCTGGAAACGTGCATTTTGGCCTAATCTGAGGTTTTTGTGATGTTTTAACCTTGTTTCTGTCATTTCAACAGGATTACATTAGTTTCTTAACAGAAGCTGTTAAACACACATCTATATGCATAAAACGTGCGTTTTGGCCTCTTCTAATGTTTCTGTGATGTTATAACCTTGTTTCTGTCTTTTTAACAGGATTACATTAGTTTCTTAATAAAAGCTTTTAAACACGCTTCTCCATGCTGGAAACGTGAGTTTTGGCTTCTTCTGAGGTTTTTGTGATGTTTTAACCTTGTTACAGTGATTTCAACACAATTACATTAGTTTCTTAATAGAAGCTGTTAAACACACTTCTCCATGCTAGAAACGTGCGTTTCGGCCTTTTCTGATGTTTCTGTGATGTTATAACCTTGTTTCTGTTATTTCAACAGAATTACATTAGTTTCTTAATAGAAGCTGTTAAACACACTTCTCCATGCTAGAAACGTGCGTTTCGGCCTCTTCTGATGTTTCTGTGATGTTATAACCTTGTTTCTGTCATTTCAACAGGATTACATTAGTTTCTTAATAGAAGCTGTTAAACACACTTCTCCATGCTAGAAACGTGAGTTTTGGCTTCGGTTTTTGTGATGTTTTAACCTTGTTACAGTGATTTCAACACAATTACATTAGTTTCTTAATAGAAGCTGTTAAACACACTTCTCCATGCTAGAAACGTGCGTTTCGGCCTTTTCTGATGTTTCTGTGATGTTATAACCTTGTTTCTGTCATTTCAACAGGATTACATTAGTTTCTTAATAGAAGCTGTTAAACACACTTCTCCATGCTAGAAACGTGCGTTTCGGCCTCTTCTGATGTTTCTGTGATGTTATAACCTTGTTTCTGTCATTTCAACAGGATTTCATTAGTTTCTTAATAGAAGCTGTTAAACACGCTTCTCCATGCTGGAAACGTGCATTTTGGCCTAATCTGAGGTTTTTGTGATGTTTTAACCTTGTTTCTGTCATTTCAACAGGATTACATTAGTTTCTTAACAGAAGCTGTTAAACACACATCTATATGCATAAAACGTGCGTTTTGGCCTCTTCTAATGTTTCTGTGATGTTATAACCTTGTTTCTGTCATTTCAACAGGATTACATTAGTTTCTTAATAAAAGCTTTTAAACACGCTTCTCCATGCTGGAAACGTGAGTTTTGGCTTCTTCTGAGGTTTTTGTGATGTTTTAACCTTGTTACAGTGATTTCAACACAATTACATTAGTTTCTTAATAGAAGCTGTTAAACACACTTCTCCATGCTAGAAACGTGAGTTTTGGCTTCTTATGAGGTTTTTGTGATGTTTTAACCTTGTTACAGTGATTTCAACACAATTACATTAGTTTCTTAATAGAAGCTGTTAAACACCCTTCTCCATGCTAGAAACGTGCGTTTTGGGCTCTTCTGACGTTTTTGTGATGTTTTAACCTTGTTACAGTGATTTCAACACAATTACATTAGTTTCTTAATAGAAGCTGTTAAACACCCTTCTCCATGCTAGAAACGTGCGTTTCGGCCTATTCTGATGTTTCTGTGATGTTATAACCTTGTTTCTGTCATTTCAACAGGATTACATTATTTTCTTAATAGAAGCTGTTAAACACCCTTCTCCATGCTAGAAACGTGCGTTTCGGCCTCTTCTGATGTTTCTGTGATGTTATACCCTTGTTTCTGTCATTTCAACAGGATTACATTAGTTTCTTAATAGAAGCTGTTAAACACACTTCTCCATGCTAGAAACGTGCGTTTCGGCCTTTTCTGATGTTTCTGTGATGTTATATCCTTGTTTCTGTCATTTCAACACAATTACATTAGTTTCTTAATAGAAGCTGTTAAACACACTTCTCCATGCTAGATACGTGCGTTTTGGCCTCTTCTGAGGTTTTTGTGATGTTTTTACCTTGTTACAGTGATTTCAACACATTTACATTAGTTTCTTAACAGAAGCTGTTAAACACACTTCTCCATGCTAGAAACGTGCGTTTCGGCCTCTTCTGATGTTTCTGTGATGTTATAACCTTGTTTCTGTCATTTCAACAGGATTTCATTAGTTTCTTAATAGAAGCTGTTAAACACGCTTCTCCATGCTGGAAACGTGCATTTTGGCCTAATCTGAGGTTTTTGTGATGTTTTAACCTTGTTTCTGTCATTTCAACAGGATTACATTAGTTTCTTAACAGAAGCTGTTAAACACACATCTATATGCATAAAACGTGCGTTTTGGCCTCTTCTAATGTTTCTGTGATGTTATAACCTTGTTTCTGTCATTTCAACAGGATTACATTAGTTTCTTAATAAAAGCTTTTAAACACGCTTCTCCATGCTGGAAACGTGAGTTTTGGCTTCTTCTGAGGTTTTTGTGATGTTTTAACCTTGTTACATTGATTTCAACACAATTACATTAGTTTCTTAATAGAAGCTGTTAAACACACTTCTCCATGCTAGAAACGTGCGTTTCGGCCTTTTCTGATGTTTCTGTGATGTTATAACCTTGTTTCTGTTATTTCAACAGAATTACATTAGTTTCTTAATAGAAGCTGTTAAACACACTTCTCCATGCTAGAAACGTGCGTTTCGGCCTCTTCTGATGTTTCTGTGATGTTATAACCTTGTTTCTGTCATTTCAACAGGATTACATTAGTTTCTTAATAGAAGCTGTTAAACACACTTCTCCATGCTAGAAACGTGCGTTTCGGCCTTTTCTGATGTTTCTGTGATGTTATAACCTTGTTTCTGTCATTTCAACAGGATTACATTAGTTTCTTAATAGAAGCTGTTAAACACACTTCTCCATGCTAGAAACGTGCGTTTCGGCCTCTTCTGATGTTTCTGTGATGTTATAACCTTGTTTCTGTCATTTCAACAGGATTACATTAGTTTCTTAATAGAAGCTGTTAAACACACTTCTCCATGCTAGAAACGTGCGTTTCGGCCTCTTCTGATGTTTCTGTGATGTTATAACCTTGTTTCTGTCATTTCAACAGGATTTCATTAGTTTCTTAATAGAAGCTGTTAAACACGCTTCTCCATGCTGGAAACGTGCATTTTGGCCTAATCTGAGGTTTTTGTGATGTTTTAACCTTGTTTCTGTCATTTCAACAGGATTACATTAGTTTCTTAACAGAAGCTGTTAAACACACATCTATATGCATAAAACGTGCGTTTTGGCCTCTTCTAATGTTTCTGTGATGTTATAACCTTGTTTCTGTCATTTCAACAGGATTACATTAGTTTCTTAATAGAAGCTGTTAAACACACTTCTCCATGCTGGAAACGTGCATTTCGGCCTATTCTGATGTTTTTGTGATGTTTTAACCTTGTTTCTGTCATTTCAACAGTTTTACATTAGTTTCTTAATAGAAGCTGTTAAACACACTTCTCCATGCTAGAAACGTGCGTTTCGGCCTCTTCTGAGGTTTCTGTGATGTTATAACCTTGTTTCTGTCATTTCAACAGGATTACATTAGTTTCTTAACAGAAGCTGTTAAACACACATTTCCATGTTGGAAATGTGCATTTCGGCCTATTCTGATGTTTTTGTGATGTTTTAACCTTGTTTCTGTCATTTCAACAGGATTACATTAGTTTCTTAATAGAAGCTGTTAAACACACTCCTCCATGCTGGAAACGTGCATTTCGGCCTATTCTGATGTTTTTGTGATGTTTTAACCTTGTTTCTGTCATTTCAACAGTTTTACATTAGTTTCTTAACAGAAGCTGTTAAACACACATTTCCATGATGGAAACGTGCATTTTTGCCTTTTCTGATGTTTCTGTGATGTTATAACCTTGTTTCTGTCATTTCAACAGGATTACATTAGTTTCTTAATAGAAGCTGTTAAACACACTTCTCCATGCTAGAAACGTGCGTTTCGGCCTCTTCTGATGTTTCTGTGATGTTATAACCTTGTTTCTATCATTTCAACAGGATTTCATTAGTTTCTTAATAGAAGCTGTTAAACACGCTTCTCCATGCTGGAAACGTGCATTTTGGGCTAATCTGAGGTTTTTGTGATGTTTTAACCTTGTTTCTGTCATTTCAACAGGATTACATTAGTTTCTTAACAGAAGCTGTTAAACACACATCTATATGCATAAAACGTGCGTTTTGGCCTCTTCTAATGTTTCTGTGATGTTATAACCTTGTTTCTGTCTTTTTAACAGGATTACATTAGTTTCTTAATAAAAGCTTTTAAACACGCTTCTCCATGCTGGAAACGTGAGTTTTGGCTTCTTCTGAGGTTTTTGTGATGTTTTAACCTTGTTACAGTGATTTCAACACAATTACATTAGTTTCTTAATAGAAGCTGTTAAACACACTTCTCCATGCTAGAAACGTGCGTTTCGGCCTTTTCTGATGTTTCTGTGATGTTATAACCTTGTTTCTGTTATTTCAACAGAATTACATTAGTTTCTTAATAGAAGCTGTTAAACACACTTCTCCATGCTAGAAACGTGCGTTTCGGCCTCTTCTGATGTTTCTGTGATGTTATAACCTTGTTTCTGTCATTTCAACAGGATTACATTAGTTTCTTAATAGAAGCTGTTAAACACACTTCTCCATGCTAGAAACGTGAGTTTTGGCTTCGGTTTTTGTGATGTTTTAACCTTGTTACAGTGATTTCAACACAATTACATTAGTTTCTTAATAGAAGCTGTTAAACACACTTCTCCATGCTAGAAACGTGCGTTTCGGCCTTTTCTGATGTTTCTGTGATGTTATAACCTTGTTTCTGTTATTTCAACAGAATTACATTAGTTTCTTAATAGAAGCTGTTAAACACACTTCTCCATGCTAGAAACGTGCGTTTCGGCCTCTTCTGATGTTTCTGTGATGTTATAACCTTGTTTCTGTCATTTCAACAGGATTACATTAGTTTCTTAATAGAAGCTGTTAAACACACTTCTCCATGCTAGAAACGTGAGTTTTGGCTTCGATTTTTGTGATGTTTTAACCTTGTTACAGTGATTTCAACACAATTACATTAGTTTCTTAATAGAAGCTGTTAAACACACTTCTCCATGCTAGAAACGTGCGTTTCGGCCTTTTCTGATGTTTCTGTGATGTTATAACCTTGTTTCTGTCATTTCAACAGGATTACATTAGTTTCTTAATAGAAGCTGTTAAACACACTTCTCCATGCTAGAAACGTGCGTTTCGGCCTCTTCTGATGTTTCTGTGATGTTATAACCTTGTTTCTGTCATTTCAACAGGATTTCATTAGTTTCTTAATAGAAGCTGTTAAACACGCTTCTCCATGCTGGAAACGTGCATTTTGGCCTAATCTGAGGTTTTTGTGATGTTTTAACCTTGTTTCTGTCATTTCAACAGGATTACATTAGTTTCTTAACAGAAGCTGTTAAACACACATCTATATGCATAAAACGTGCGTTTTGGCCTCTTCTAATGTTTCTGTGATGTTATAACCTTGTTTCTGTTATTTCAACAGAATTACATTAGTTTCTTAATAGAAGCTGTTAAACACACTTCTCCATGCTAGAAACGTGCGTTTCGGCCTCTTCTGATGTTTCTGTGATGTTATAACCTTGTTTCTGTCATTTCAACAGGATTACATTAGTTTCTTAATAGAAGCTGTTAAACACACTTCTCCATGCTAGAAACGTGAGTTTTGGCTTCGGTTTTTGTGATGTTTTAACCTTGTTTCTGTCATTTCAACAGGATTACATTAGTTTCTTAACAGAAGCTGTTAAACACACATCTATATGCATAAAACGTGCGTTTTGGCCTCTTCTAATGTTTCTGTGATGTTATAACCTTGTTTCTGTTATTTCAACAGAATTACATTAGTTTCTTAATAGAAGCTGTTAAACACACTTCTCCATGCTAGAAACGTGCGTTTCGGCCTCTTCTGATGTTTCTGTGATGTTATAACCTTGTTTCTGTCATTTCAACAGGATTACATTAGTTTCTTAATAGAAGCTGTTAAACACACTTCTCCATGCTAGAAACGTGAGTTTTGGCTTCGGTTTTTGTGATGTTTTAACCTTGTTACAGTGATTTCAACACAATTACATTAGTTTCTTAACAGAAGCTGTTAAACACACATCTATATGCATAAAACGTGCGTTTTGGCCTCTTCTAATGTTTCTGTGATGTTATAACCTTGTTTCTGTTATTTCAACAGAATTACATTAGTTTCTTAATAGAAGCTGTTAAACACACTTCTCCATGCTAGAAACGTGCGTTTCGGTCTCTTCTGATGTTTCTGTGATGTTATAACCTTGTTTCTGTCATTTCAACAGGATTACATTAGTTTCTTAATAGAAGCTGTTAAACACACTTCTCCATGCTAGAAACGTGCGTTTCGGCCTTTTCTGATGTTTCTGTGATGTTATAACCTTGTTTCTGTCATTTCAACAGGATTACATTAGTTTCTTAATAGAAGCTGTTAAACACACTTCTCCATGCTAGAAACGTGCGTTTCGGCCTCTTCTGATGTTTCTGTGATGTTATAACCTTGTTTCTGTCATTTCAACAGGATTTCATTAGTTTCTTAATAGAAGCTGTTAAACACGCTTCTCCATGCTGGAAACGTGCATTTTGGCCTAATCTGAGGTTTTTGTGATGTTTTAACCTTGTTTCTGTCATTTCAACAGGATTACATTAGTTTCTTAACAGAAGCTGTTAAACACACATCTATATGCATAAAACGTGCGTTTTGGCCTCTTCTAATGTTTCTGTGATGTTATAACCTTGTTTCTGTCATTTCAACAGGATTACATTAGTTTCTTAATAAAAGCTTTTAAACACGCTTCTCCATGCTGGAAACGTGAGTTTTGGCTTCTTCTGAGGTTTTTGTGATGTTTTAACCTTGTTACAGTGATTTCAACACAATTACATTAGTTTCTTAATAGAAGCTGTTAAACACACTTCTCCATGCTAGAAACGTGAGTTTTGGCTTCTTATGAGGTTTTTGTGATGTTTTAACCTTGTTACAGTGATTTCAACACAATTACATTAGTTTCTTAATAGAAGCTGTTAAACACCCTTCTCCATGCTAGAAACGTGCGTTTTGGGCTCTTCTGACGTTTTTGTGATGTTTTAACCTTGTTACAGTGATTTCAACACAATTACATTAGTTTCTTAATAGAAGCTGTTAAACACCCTTCTCCATGCTAGAAACGTGCGTTTCGGCCTATTCTGATGTTTCTGTGATGTTATAACCTTGTTTCTGTCATTTCAACAGGATTACATTATTTTCTTAATAGAAGCTGTTAAACACCCTTCTCCATGCTAGAAACGTGCGTTTCGGCCTCTTCTGATGTTTCTGTGATGTTATACCCTTGTTTCTGTCATTTCAACAGGATTACATTAGTTTCTTAATAGAAGCTGTTAAACACACTTCTCCATGCTAGAAACGTGCGTTTCGGCCTTTTCTGATGTTTCTGTGATGTTATATCCTTGTTTCTGTCATTTCAACACAATTACATTAGTTTCTTAATAGAAGCTGTTAAACACACTTCTCCATGCTAGATACGTGCGTTTTGGCCTCTTCTGAGGTTTTTGTGATGTTTTTACCTTGTTACAGTGATTTCAACACATTTACATTAGTTTCTTAACAGAAGCTGTTAAACACACTTCTCCATGCTAGAAACGTGCGTTTCGGCCTCTTCTGATGTTTCTGTGATGTTATAACCTTGTTTCTGTCATTTCAACAGGATTTCATTAGTTTCTTAATAGAAGCTGTTAAACACGCTTCTCCATGCTGGAAACGTGCATTTTGGCCTAATCTGAGGTTTTTGTGATGTTTTAACCTTGTTTCTGTCATTTCAACAGGATTACATTAGTTTCTTAACAGAAGCTGTTAAACACACATCTATATGCATAAAACGTGCGTTTTGGCCTCTTCTAATGTTTCTGTGATGTTATAACCTTGTTTCTGTCATTTCAACAGGATTACATTAGTTTCTTAATAAAAGCTTTTAAACACGCTTCTCCATGCTGGAAACGTGAGTTTTGGCTTCTTCTGAGGTTTTTGTGATGTTTTAACCTTGTTACATTGATTTCAACACAATTACATTAGTTTCTTAATAGAAGCTGTTAAACACACTTCTCCATGCTAGAAACGTGCGTTTCGGCCTTTTCTGATGTTTCTGTGATGTTATAACCTTGTTTCTGTTATTTCAACAGAATTACATTAGTTTCTTAATAGAAGCTGTTAAACACACTTCTCCATGCTAGAAACGTGCGTTTCGGCCTCTTCTGATGTTTCTGTGATGTTATAACCTTGTTTCTGTCATTTCAACAGGATTACATTAGTTTCTTAATAGAAGCTGTTAAACACACTTCTCCATGCTAGAAACGTGCGTTTCGGCCTTTTCTGATGTTTTTGTGATGTTTTAACCTTGTTTCTGTCATTTCAACAGGATTACATTAGTTTCTTAATAGAAGCTGTTAAACACACTTCTCCATGCTAGAAACGTGCGTTTCGGCCTCTTCTGATGTTTCTGTGATGTTATAACCTTGTTTCTGTCATTTCAACAGGATTACATTAGTTTCTTAATAGAAGCTGTTAAACACACTTCTCCATGCTAGAAACGTGCGTTTCGGCCTCTTCTGATGTTTCTGTGATGTTATAACCTTGTTTCTGTCATTTCAACAGGATTTCATTAGTTTCTTAATAGAAGCTGTTAAACACGCTTCTCCATGCTGGAAACGTGCATTTTGGCCTAATCTGAGGTTTTTGTGATGTTTTAACCTTGTTTCTGTCATTTCAACAGGATTACATTAGTTTCTTAACAGAAGCTGTTAAACACACATCTATATGCATAAAACGTGCGTTTTGGCCTCTTCTAATGTTTCTGTGATGTTATAACCTTGTTTCTGTCATTTCAACAGGATTACATTAGTTTCTTAATAAAAGCTTTTAAACACGCTTCTCCATGCTGGAAACGTGAGTTTTGGCTTCTTCTGAGGTTTTTGTGATGTTTTAACCTTGTTACAGTGATTTCAACACAATTACATTAGTTTCTTAATAGAAGCTGTTAAACACACTTCTCCATGCTAGAAACGTGCGTTTCGGCCTTTTCTGATGTTTCTGTGATGTTATAACCTTGTTTCTGTCATTTCAACAGAATTACATTAGTTTCTTAATAGAAGCTGTTAAACACACTTCTCCATGCTAGAAACGTGCGTTTCGGCCTCTTCTGATGTTTTTGTGATGTTTTAACCTTGTTTCTGTCATTTCAACAGGATTACATTAGTTTCTTAATAGAAGCTGTTAAACACCCTTCTCCATGCTAGAAACGTGCGTTTTGGCCTATTCTGATGTTTTTGTGATGTTTTAACCTTGTTTACTGTGATTTCAACAGAATTACATTAGTTTCTTAATAGAAGCTGTTAAACACACCTTCTCCATGCTAGAAACGTGCGTTTTGGCCTCTTCTGATGTTTCTGTGATGTTATAACCTTGTTTCTGTCATTTCAACAGGATTACATTAGTTTCTTAATAGAAGCTGTTAAACACACTTCTCCATGCTAGAAACGTGCGTTTCGGCCTCTTCTGATGTTTCTGTGATGTTATAACCTTGTTTCTGTCATTTCAACAGGATTTCATTAGTTTCTTAATAGAAGCTGTTAAACACGCTTCTCCATGCTGGAAACGTGCATTTTGGCCTAATCTGAGGTTTTTGTGATGTTTTAACCTTGTTTCTGTCATTTCAACAGGATTACATTAGTTTCTTAACAGAAGCTGTTAAACACACATCTATATGCATAGAAACGTGCGTTTTGGCCTCTTCTAATGTTTCTGTGATGTTATAACCTTGTTTCTGTCATTTCAACAGGATTACATTAGTTTCTTAATAAAAGCTTTTAAACACGCTTCTCCATGCTGGAAACGTGAGTTTTGGCTTCTTCTGAGGTTTTTGTGATGTTTTAACCTTGTTACAGTGATTTCAACACAATTACATTAGTTTCTTAATAGAAGCTGTTAAACACACTTCTCCATGCTAGAAACGTGCGTTTCGGCCTTTTCTGATGTTTCTGTGATGTTATAACCTTGTTTCTGTCATTTCAACAGAATTACATTAGTTTCTTAATAGAAGCTGTTAAACACACTTCTCCATGCTAGAAACGTGCGTTTCGGCCTCTTCTGATGTTTCTGTGATGTTATAACCTTGTTTCTGTCATTTCAACAGGATTACATTAGTTTCTTAATAGAAGCTGTTAAACACACTTCTCCATGCTGGAAACGTGCAGTTTTGGCCTCTTCTGAGGTTTTTGTGATGTTTTAACCTTGTTACAGTGATTTCAACACAATTACATTAGTTTCTTAATAGAAGCTGTTAAACACACTTCTCCATGCTAGAAACGTGCGTTTCGGCCTTTTCTGATGTTTCTGTGATGTTATAACCTTGTTTCTGTCATTTCAACAGGATTACATTAGTTTCTTAATAGAAGCTGTTAAACACACTTCTCCATGCTAGAAACGTGCGTTTCGGCCTCTTCTGATGTTTCTGTGATGTTATAACCTTGTTTCTGTCATTTCAACAGGATTACATTAGTTTCTTAATAGAAGCTGTTAAACACACTTCTCCATGCTAGAAACGTGCGTTTTGGGCTCTTCTGAGGTTTTTGTGATGTTTTAACCTTGTTACAGTGATTTCAACACAATTACATTAGTTTCTTAATAGAAGCTGTTAAACACACTTCTCCATGCTAGAAACGTGCGTTTCGGCCTTTTCTGATGTTTCTGTGATGTTATAACCTTGTTTCTGTCATTTCAACAGGATTACATTAGTTTCTTAATAGAAGCTGTTAAACACACTTCTCCATGCTAGAAACGTGCGTTTCGGCCTCTTCTGATGTTTCTGTGATGTTATAACCTTGTTTCTGTCATTTCAACAGGATTTACATTAGTTTCTTAATAGAAGCTGTTAAACACGCTTCTCCATGCTGGAAACGTGCATTTTGGCCTATTCTGAGGTTTTTGTGATGTTTTAACCTTGTTTCTGTCATTTCAACAGGATTACATTAGTTTCTTAACAGAAGCTGTTAAACACACATCTATATGCATAAAACGTGCGTTTTGGCCTCTTCTAATGTTTCTGTGATGTTATAACCTTGTTTCTGTCATTTCAACAGGATTACATTAGTTTCTTAATAAAAGCTTTTAAACACGCTTCTCCATGCTGGAAACGTGAGTTTTGGCTTCTTCTGAGGTTTTTGTGATGTTTTAACCTTGTTACAGTGATTTCAACACAATTACATTAGTTTCTTAATAGAAGCTGTTAAACACACTTCTCCATGCTAGAAACGTGCGTTTCGGCCTTTTCTGATGTTTCTGTGATGTTATAACCTTGTTTCTGTCATTTCAACAGAATTACATTAGTTTCTTAATAGAAGCTGTTAAACACACTTCTCCATGCTAGAAACGTGCGTTTCGGCCTCTTCTGATGTTTCTGTGATGTTATAACCTTGTTTCTGTCATTTCAACAGGATTACATTAGTTTCTTAATAGAAGCTGTTAAACACACTTCTCCATGCTAGAAACGTGCGTTTTGGCCTATTCTGAGTTTTTGTGATGTTTTAACCTTGTTTCTGTCATTTCAACAGGATTACATTAGTTTCTTAATAGAAGCTGTTAAACACACTTCTCCATGCTAGAAACGTGCGTTTCGGCCTTTTCTGATGTTTCTGTGATGTTATAACCTTGTTTCTGTCATTTCAACAGGATTACATTAGTTTCTTAATAGAAGCTGTTAAACACACTTCTCCATGCTAGAAACGTGCGTTTCGGCCTCTTCTGATGTTTCTGTGATGTTATAACCTTGTTTCTGTCATTTCAACAGGATTTCATTAGTTTCTTAATAGAAGCTGTTAAACACGCTTCTCCATGCTGGAAACGTGCATTTTGGCCTAATCTGAGGTTTTTGTGATGTTTTAACCTTGTTTCTGTCATTTCAACAGGATTACATTAGTTTCTTAACAGAAGCTGTTAAACACACATCTATATGCATAAAACGTGCGTTTTGGCCTCTTCTAATGTTTCTGTGATGTTATAACCTTGTTTCTGTCATTTCAACAGGATTACATTAGTTTCTTAATAAAAGCTTTTAAACACGCTTCTCCATGCTGGAAACGTGAGTTTTGGCTTCTTCTGAGGTTTTTGTGATGTTTTAACCTTGTTACAGTGATTTCAACACAATTACATTAGTTTCTTAATAGAAGCTGTTAAACACACTTCTCCATGCTAGAAACGTGCGTTTCGGCCTTCTTCTGAGGTTTTTGTGATGTTTTAACCTTGTTACTGTCATTTCAACAGAATTACATTAGTTTCTTAATAGAAGCTGTTAAACACACTTCTCCATGCTAGAAACGTGCGTTTCGGGCTCTTCTGACGTTTTTGTGATGTTATAACCTTGTTTCAGTGATTTCAACACAATTACATTAGTTTCTTAATAGAAGCTGTTAAACACCCTTCTCCATGCTAGAAACGTGCGTTTCGGCCTATTCTGATGTTTCTGTGATGTTATAACCTTGTTTCTGTCATTTCAACAGGATTACATTATTTTCTTAATAGAAGCTGTTAAACACCCTTCTCCATGCTAGAAACGTGCGTTTCGGCCTCTTCTGATGTTTTTGTGATGTTTTAACCTTGTTTCTGTCATTTCAACAGGATTACATTAGTTTCTTAATAGAAGCTGTTAAACACACTTCTCCATGCTAGAAACGTGCGTTTCGGCCTCTTCTGATGTTTCTGTGATGTTATAACCTTGTTTCTGTCATTTCAACAGGATTACATTAGTTTCTTAATAGAAGCTGTTAAACACACTTCTCCATGCTAGAAACGTGCGTTTTGGCCTCTTCTGAGGTTTTTGTGATGTTTTTACCTTGTTACAGTGATTTCAACACGATTTACATTAGTTTCTTAATAGAAGCTGTTAAACACACTTCTCCATGCTAGAAACGTGCGTTTCGGCCTCTTCTGATGTTTCTGTGATGTTATAACCTTGTTTCTGTCATTTCAACAGGATTACATTAGTTTCTTAATAGAAGCTGTTAAACACACTTCTCCATGCTAGAAACGTGCGTTTTGGCCT
>JAQOOF010000062.1:112500-117712 GCA_029931835.1 Etheostoma nigrum | reverse complement strand
TCCCCCTCCTCCTCCGTACCCTCCCCCCAACGCTCCTCCTCCCTCCTTCTCTTTGCTCCCGCGCTCCTCTTCTTCCTCACATCGACTCTGCCTACCCGCTCGCCTCCAACACCTGGGTAAGAAACACTATCTACTGTTACACCTGGGTAAGAAACTAATTACTGTTACACCTGGGTAAGAAACACTATCTACTGTTACACCTGGGTAAGAAACTAATTACTGTCACACCTGGGTAAGAAACACTATCTACTGTTACACCTGGGTAAGAAACTAATTACTGTTACACCTGGGTAAGAAACACTATCAACACCTGGGTAAGAAACACTATCTACTGTTACACCTGGGTAAGAAACACTATCTACTGTTACACCTGGGTAAGAAACTAATTACTGTTACACTTGGGTAAGAAACACTATCAACACCTGGGTAAGAAACACTATCTACTGTTACACCTGGGTAAGAAACACTATCTACTGTTACACCTGGGTAAGAAACTAATTACTGTTACACCTGGGTAAGAAACACTATCTACTGTTACACTTGGGTAAGAAACACTATCTACTGTTACACTTGGGTAAGAAACTAATTACTGTTACACCTGGGTAAGAAACACTATCTACTGTTACACCTGGGTAAGAAACACTAACTACTGTTATACCTGGGTAAGAAACACTATCTACTGTTATACCTGGGTAAGAAACACTAACTACTGCTACACCTGGGTAAGAAACACTATCTACGGTTACACCTGGGTAAGAAACACTATCTACGGTTACACCTGGGTAAGAAACACTAACTACTGTTACACCTGGGTAAGAAACTAATTACTGTTACACCTGGGTAAGAAACTAATTACTGTTACACCTGGGTAAGAAACTAATTACTGTTACACCTGGGTAAGAAACTAATTACTGTTACACCTGGGTAAGAAACACTATCTACTGTTACACCTGGGTAAGAAACTAATTACTGTCACACCTGGGTAAGAAACACTATCTATTGTTACACCTGGGTAAGAAACTAATTACTGTCACACCTGGGTAAGAAACACTATCTACTGTTACACCTGGGTAAGAAACTAATTACTGTTACACCTGGGTAAGAAACACTATCAACACCTGGGTAAGAAACACTATCTACTGTTACACCTGGGTAAGAAACACTATCTACTGTTACACCTGGGTAAGAAACTAATTACTGTTACACCTGGGTAAGAAACACTATCAACACCTGGGTAAGAAACACTATCTACTGTTACACCTGGGTAAGAAACACTATCTACTGTTACACCTGGGTAAGAAACTAATTACTGTTACACCTGGGTAAGAAACACTATCTACTGTTACACTTGGGTAAGAAACACTATCTACTGTTACACTTGGGTAAGAAACTAATTACTGTTACACCTGGGTAAGAAACACTATCTACTGTTACACCTGGGTAAGAAACACTAACTACTGTTATACCTGGGTAAGAAACACTATCTACTGTTATACCTGGGTAAGAAACACTAACTACTGCTACACCTGGGTAAGAAACACTATCTACGGTTACACCTGGGTAAGAAACACTATCTACGGTTACACCTGGGTAAGAAACACTAACTACTGTTACACCTGGGTAAGAAACTAATTACTGTTACACCTGGGTAAGAAACTAATTACTGTTACACCTGGGTAAGAAACTAATTACTGTTACACCTGGGTAAGAAACTAATTACTGTTACACCTGGGTAAGAAACTAATTACTGTTACACCTGGGTAAGAAACTAATTATTGTTACACCTGGGTAAGAACCTAACTACTGTTACACCTGGGTAAGAAACTATCTACTGTTACACCTGAGCCTGCAAACTATCAGCTCTGCTGCTTCCTGCCTAAGCCTCGCCTCCTTAACCTGACTGGCTAATCACAGCTGTCACTCACAGGATGTGTATCTCTTAGATCTGGAGCTCCCAGCCACGCCCCCTCCTCTCCTATTGGACGATCTTGAAGGGCTTGATGACCTCATGCCTCCCCTCCCTCCACCGGTAGACTACAATATGGACGAGCCCCCACAATACCTTGAGAAAGGTACTACTACTACTACACATACTGTATATATAGATTACTACTTCTAGTACAGATATACATACAAGAACACAGAACCTTGTCAGAGACCCCTGATGGACGCTGTGTCTCCGTTTCCTGTCCCCTGATGGACTCTGTGTCTCCGTTTCCTGTCCCCTAATGGAAGCTGTGTCTCTGTTTCCTGTCCAGTGGTAGCGCTGTACAGCTACGACGCGTCCAAACCAGACGACCTGTCTCTCACCGCCGGTGACATCATCTATCTGACTCATCGCCATGACGACGGATGGTGCGAGGGGGTTCTCCACGGCAACCGGGGCTTCTTCCCCGAGAACTACGTCCAATCATGTGGCTGAAGACGGAAGCCCCCCCCTATCCCCCGTCTTTTAGGAGCCGTAGTTACACACAAAGACATAAAATAGAGTTTGAGTCCAAAACAATATGAAAGTCTAACAAATATATTATGTATTAATACATGTATGAGTATATATACTGATTTATATACTCTGGGGAACTTGTGCCAGTACTGGACCATTTCAGATACTGTGTGTACCGTTAAAAAACACAAAATACTATCGAGCTGAAAGTTCTTTATTGTCAGTTATCAAAAGGTTTTCAAGTCAAATCAGTCTGAACATACAAAAATACATATTAAAGTTCATAAATAGAAACATTATAAATAAATAAATAAGTAATAAATAAGAGAAACAGTGTCCATATTTGGGGGGGCGAGGCCTTGGTCTCAGTCTTGCCGGGTCCATGTTGGGGGGTTGGGGGGAGACAATGGTCTCAGTCCTGCCAGGTCCATTTTGGGGGGCAAGGTCGTGGTCTCAGTGCTGCTGGGTGGTTGGGGGAGGTGGGGGGGGGGTGTAGTGGTCTCAGTTCTTCTGCTGTTTCACCATGAAGTGGACCAGCAGGTTCAGCTGGTACAGGTGATCGTCAGTAACCTTCCGGATCATCTCCCAGGATGCACTGCTGCCTCCCTGGAAACACATTACAGTTCTCTCAGTACTTCTACCTCCAGTCAGTACTGCAGTACGTATTCTCTCAGTACTACTACCTCCTGTCAGTACTGCAGTATTCTCACCATGTCACCCAGAGTACTCTGCAGTGTCTTGTAGTATTTCCTCAGCCATTGTCCAGTTCTCCTCCTCGTCGAGATCTGCACAAATACTCGCGTTACTTCATGTTTGGAGAATATTATTATTATTATATATAATATATAATATAATATATAATATTATATAGATGATATATCTACTCACACAGCTGCTGATCTCGTCCCTCTGTCTGTCCACCAGCATCAGGAACTCGTCCGTCTTTTTCGTATCCCAGGCAACGGAGGAGCGGTTATGGTGATAGAGACCTTCAATCAGCTGCAGACTGTCTCTGATGAAAATCAGCTGGGACTCCACCTGGAGAGACAGACAGGTTAGACAGGTAGAAAGACAGACAGGTTAGACAGGTAGAGAGACATACAGACAGGTTAGACAGACAGGAGAGAGACAGAGAGACAGACAGGTAGAGAGACAGGTAGAGACAGAGAGACAGGTAGAGAGACAGGCAGCCAGACAGACAGGCAGAGAGACAGGTAGACAGAGAGACAGACAGGTTAGACAGGTAGAGAGACATACAGACAGGTTAGACAGACAGGTAGACAGACCGGTAGAGAGACAGGTAGAGACAGGTAGACAGGTAGAGAGACAGGTAGACAGACAGACAGGTGGAGAGACAGGTAGACAGAGAGACAGACAGGTAGTTACCGTGCTGTTCCTTATGTGACTGTAGAACTTGTAAGGAAAGGACAGGTCGTTGTGAGACATCTCAGCACCCTGCAACATTATTATTATTATTAGTATTATACTACACACACACACACACTCATACACACACATACACACATACACACACATACACACACACACACACACACACACACTACACTCACACATAATGCTCTTCCTGCTTCTGGCGAGAGCAGTCGTGCTTCTCCTCCTCTCCCCTCTTATCACAGCTTGGCTCCTTCCCTGTCTGTCTAGCTTGTCTTGTGTAACTTTTTCTCCTGTCTCTTTGTCCCCTGCCTGCTGTTTTCTCCTGTCTCTTTGTCCCCTGCCTGCTGTTTTCTCCTGTCTCTTTGTCCCCTGCCTGCTGTTTTCTCATGTCTCTTTGTCCCCTGCCTGCTGTTTTCTCCTGTCTCTTTGTCCCCTGCCTTCTGTTTTCTCCTGTCTCTTTGTCCCCTGCCTGCTGTTTTCTCCTTTCTCTTTGTCCCCTGCCTGCTGTTTTCTCCTGTCTCTTTGTCCCCTGCCTTCTGTTTTCTCCTGTTTCTTTGTCCCCTGCCTGCTGTTTTCCTGGAATATTCAACATGGAATTGATCAACTGGTCGCTCAGCGCTATTGACAAGATCTTTTCACCCCAGCATGCTTCACCGGAGCAGCCGGTCCGCCCCAGTGGGAGCCGGAGCCGGTCCGCCCCAGTGGGAGCCGGAGCCGGTCCGCCCCAGTGGGACGCTCCCTGCAGGCTACGCTCGTGATTCCTGAGAGAATTGGCAAGCGGTCTGCCTGGACGTTCTGACTAGGGCTGGGTACCGAACTTCGGTTTTTTTATGGTACCGACCGAAATGTTTCGGTTTTACACAATATCAAATTATGCCTCGTCTTTCGGTGCCAAGTTTCGGTGCTGTAACGTTAAACGTGATTGCGTCACCCAGGAAAAATACATACGTGGTTACGCCGACAGACGGGGTTCACGTGTATCTGTTGTGAACTGGTTGCGAGCATCGTTGTACCGCTTAAAAATGCCACCTAGGTCAAAAGTGTGGCTTCACTTTATTAAGATTGATGCCAACAGTGCGAAATGCAATATATGCAAAAAAGACATTGTTGCTAAGGCTGGCAACACGACTAATTTGATGAAGCACCTGATAGTGCACGGGATCAATTTAAGAGCGGAAAGTTGCACAGTGTTTGACTGCAAGAAGAGCGGACCGCAGCCAGCGCAGCCAGCGCAGCCTGCGCAGACCTCCTCCTCTCAGCCGCCCGTGGGCAATGCAAAACCAGAGCCGACCACCACCGGACTCCGCCTCATCAAAGAGTACCGAGGACGGCACTGTGTCTGGGATTTCAACAGGCAAGTTTATGTTTATTAGC
>JAQOOF010000062.1:0-107500 GCA_029931835.1 Etheostoma nigrum | reverse complement strand
CATCCAGCCGTCTCACACGGAGGCTCAGATCCACGTGAGCGCCACACGACCACCTTCTGCACCAAACCCCATTCACAAATCAGCACTTTTAAGAGGATCTGGTACCAGTTCCGAACATCTCTCTTTATTTTTACTGAAACCTTTAAAAGTATTCATTTACTGAGAAAAAAGTCAGAAAACACAATTTAATTCATTATAAAAACATTTTATCTAGTATTTTTAACATCACACTATTGCTGTGCACACACACACACTCTCACACACACACAGACACACACTCTCTCACACACACAGACACACACTCTCTCACACACACAGACACACACACACACAAAATACATTTTTTCTTCTATAATTTGGTCGTTTTTCACATTATTGACGATCAGGAATCTCATGGTGTTGTGTCTCTGTCTTGTGTCTGTCTTGTGTGATTGTGTGTCTGTGTTGTGTCTCTGTGTCGTGGCTCTGTGTTGTGTGTCTTCAGGCTGAGTTGTGCGGTGTCTTCTGGTCCTTCGGGCCGGTCTACCTGCTGAAGGTGTGTCCCAGCGCCCCCCCCAACCCCCCCGGGTTCTACGCCCTGGTCCGGTTCTACTCGGCTGCTCAGGCCTCAGTGGCCCAGAGACAGACGGACGGACGCCCGCTGGTCCACAGCGGTCCTGTCAGGGTACAGCAGGACACGCAGGGAGGGGACACACAGGACACGCAGGGACACGTAGGACACGCAGGACACGCAGGGAGGGGACACACAGGACACGCAGGGACACGTAGGACACACAGGACACGCAGGGAGGGGACACACAAGGACACAGGGACACACGGAGGGGGCACGCAGGGACACGCAGGGAGGGGACAACAGGGACACATTATACACATTGTGTTGGACACTGGAACAGGAAGTGATGGTTTCACACAAAAATATTAATTAATCTCAGGAAGAATGATTGAAATGATGTGTGTGTGTGTGTGTCTGTCTGTCTGTGTGTGTGTGTGTCTGTGTGTGTGTCTGTGCGTGTGCGCGTGTGTGTTTCTGTGTGTGTGTGTGTGTGCGTGTTTCTGTGTGTGTGTCTGTGTGTGCGTGTGTGTGTGTGTGTCTGTGTGTGCGTGCGCGTGTGTGTGTGTGTGTCTGTGTGTGTGTGTGTGTGTGTGTGTGTCTGTGTGTGTACCAGGTGATGCTGAGCTCCAGAGAGACTCCTCACTTCCTGGTTGACAGCAGCAGACAGCTGAGCCACGCCCGCTGCCTGGAACTGGCCAATCACTGCCTGGGATTCAACGGCTGGACCTCTGACATCATCACAGTGAGTAACACACTCCACTTCCTGTTCCTATCATTTTTTAACATATTTATTTATTTTCTATTTTAACATTTTGATAGAAATAACTGATTTTGTGAAGAGGAAATTGAGAATGTAGAAGATAATTAAGATTAAATTATTCATTTATTTTCAATTTTTCTATTATTTCTCTTTTCTTCTTCCTGTTTGGTCACATGACGCTAAAGCTCCTTCTAAAGGTTTATATATCAATGCTCGTTTGTTTGTTTGGATTCTGAATGAAAAAAAAGGTGTGTCAGCATGTGACTTCCTGTGTGTGTGTGTGTGTGTGTTTTGTGTGTGTGCATGTCTGTGTGTGTGTCTGTGTGTGTGTCTGTGTGTGTGTGTGTATGTATGTGTGTGTGTGATAGCAGGTGACTTCGTGTGTGTGTGTGTGTGTGTGTGTGTGTGTATGTATATGACAGCAGGTGACTTTCTGTGTGTGTGTGTGTGTGTGTGTGTGTGTGTGTGTGTGTATATGACAGCAGGTGACGTTTCTGTGTGTGTGTGTGTGTGTGTGTGTGTGTGTATGTATATGACAGCAAGTGACTTCCTGTGTGTGTGTGTGTGTGTGTGTGTTGTCCTCAGCTGAAGGAGCTCCCCACTGAGGAGGAGGAGGAGGAGGAGGAGGGGGGTGGGGGGGGGCAGGCGGAGGAGGCTGAGGTTCGGCTGTCTGCTCCAGATTTCCTTCCCTCATCACGGACGGACGAGCAGAGCAGCCGCCGTGCTGGAGGACAGCTTCACCTGCACAGGTAACACACAGACACACCTGCACAGGTAACACACAGACACACCTGCACAGGTAACACCCACTCACCTGCACAGGTAACACCCACTCACCTGCACAGGTAACACCCACACACCAGCACAGGTAACACCCACTCACCTGCACAGGTAAAACCCACTCACCTGCACAGGTAACACCCACACACCTGCACAAGTAACACCCACTCACCTGCACAGGTAACACCCACTCACCTGCACAGGTAACACACAGACACACCTGCACAGGTAACACACAGACACACCTGCACAGGTAACACACAGACACACCTGCACAGGTAACACCCACACACCTGCACAGGTAACACACAGACACACCTGCACAGGTAACACCCACACACCTGCACAGGTAACACCCACACACCTGCACAGGTAACACCCACTCACCTGCACAGGTTACACACAGACACACCTGCACAGGTAACACACAGACACACCTGCACAGGTAAAGCCCACACACCTGCACAGGTAACACACAGACACACCTGCACAGGTAACACCCACACACCTGCACAGGTAACACACAGACACACCTGCACAGGTAACACCCACACACCTGCACAGGTAACACACAGACACACCTGCACAGGTAACACCCACTCACCTGCACAGGTAACACCCACACACCTGCACAGGTAACACCCACTCACCTGCACAGGTAACACCCATTCACCTGCACAGGTAACACCCACACACCTGCACAAGTAACACCCACTCACCTGCACAGGTAACACCCGCTCACCTGCACAGGTAACACACAGACACACCTGCACAGGTAACACACAGACACACCTGCACAGGTAAAGCCCACACACCTGCACAGGTAACACCCACTCACCGGTGTGTCTGTGTCCGCGTGTGTGTGTGTCTGTGTGCGTGCGTGCGTGTGTGTCTCTGTGTGTGTGTCTGTGTGTTTGTGTGTGTCTGTGTCCGCGTGTGTGTGTGTCTGTGCGCGTGCATGTGTGTGTGTCTGTGTGTGTATGTATGTGCGTCTGTGTGTGTCGTGTGTGTGTGTGTGTGTGTGTGTGTGTAGGTCCAGATGTTCTGCTTCAGAGACGTCGCCGACTCCAGAGGACGGTCAGAGAGAAAGCTCTGGTCCAGGCCTTTACTGCAGTACTACTCATACTACTAGGTATAAATACTCCTACTACTCATACTACTAGGTATAAATACTCTCCTACTCACAGTACTAGGTATAAATACTCTGTGTATCTGTAGGTAACGGTAAAGTGATGGTGGAGCTGAAACAGACGTCAGACCAGTTCCTACCAGAGGAGACTGAAGGAGTACTACAGGTCAAATTTCATGTTATAGTACTACATGTAAAACATGCTACATTACGTCAGAAGTACTCATGCTATATTACGTCACAAGTACTCATGCTATCATGTGTCCTGTCTCAGGTGAACGAGGTTTCCTGGAGGGAGATTCCTGCTGCTGATGAAGACGAGGCTGATGATGAAGAGTGGGATCTGACGCTCTCATAGACACCCAGAGGATTCACTTTGATATCAATGTTTCATTTATTCAATAAAATCACTTTTATTAATAATGCTATCGGTTTGCTGTGTCCTACTGCATCAGGAAACAGGCAGGAAAACAAGTCAAGGTATAGAATATGAAAACTCATAAAATCTTATAGTATAGTATTTTGAAAGGTCATAGTATAGTATGTCAAAAAGTTATAAAAAGTCATAGTATAGTATGTTGAAAAGTTATAAAAAGTCATAATATAGTATGTTGACATATCATAAAAAGTTATAGTATAGTATGTTTAAGTTATAAAAAGTCATAGTATAGTATGTTAAAAAGTTATAAAAAGTCATAGTATAGTATGTTAGTTATAAAAAGTCATAGTATAGTATGTTAAAGTTATAAAAAGTCATAGTATAGTATGTTGACATATCATAAAAAGTCATAGTATAGTATGTTAAAGTTATAAAAAGTCATAGTATGTTGGACATATAAAAAGTCATAGTATAGTATGTTAAAGTTATAAAAAGTCATAGTATAGTATGTTACAGTTATAAAAAGTCATAGTATACTATGTTGACAGTATCATAAAAAGTCACAGTATAGTATGTTAAAGTTATAAAAAGTCATAGTATAGTATGTTAAAGTTATAAAAAGTCATAGTATAGTATGTTAAAGTTATAAAAAGTCATAGTATAGTATGTTAAAGTTATAAAAAGTCATAGTATAGTATGTTGACATATCATAAAAAGTCATAGTATAGTATGTTAAAGTTATAAAAAGTCATAGTATAGTATGTTAAAGTTATAAAAAGTCATAGTATAGTATGTTGACATATCATAAAAAGTCATAGTATAGTATGTTAAAGTTATAAAAAGTCATAGTATAGTATGTTAAAGTTATAAAAAGTCATAGTATAGTATGTTAAAGTTATAAAAAGTCATAGTATAGTATGTTAAAGTTATAAAAAGTCATAGTATAGTATGTTAAAGTTATAAAAAGTCATAGTATAGTATGTTGACATATCATAAAAAGTTATAGTATAGTATGTTAAAGTTATAAAAAGTCATAGTATAGTATGTTAAAGTTATAAAAAGTCATAGTAGAGTATGTTGACATATCATAAAAAGTCATAGTATAGTATGTTAAGGTTATAAAAGGTCATAGTATAGTATGTTGACATATCATAAAAAGTCATAGTATAGTATGTTAAAGTTATAAAAAGTCATAGTATAGTATGTTAAAGTTATAAAAAGTCATAGTATAGTATGTTAAAGTATACTAAAAAGTCATAGTATAGTATGTTAAAGTTATAAAAAGTCATAGTATAGTATGTTAAAGTTATAAAAAGTCATAGTATAGAATGTTAAAGTTATAAAAAGTTATAGTATAGTATGTTAAAGTTATAAAAAGTTATAGTATAGTAAGTTGAAATATCATGCTATATTACGTCAGAAGTACTCATGCTATCATGTGTCCTGTCTCAGGTGAACGAGGTTTCCTGGAGGGAGATTCCTGCTGCTGATGAAGACGAGGCTGATGATGAAGAGTGGGATCTGACGCTCTCATAGACACCCAGAGGATTCACTTTGATATCAATGTTTCATTTATTCAATAAAATCACTTTTATTAATAATGCTATCGGTTTGCTGTGTCCTACTGCATCAGGAAACAGGCAGGAAAACAAGTCAAGGTATAGAATATAAAAACTCATAAAATCTTATAGTATAGTATTTTGAAAGGTCATAGTATAGTATGTCAAAAAATTATAAAAAGTCATAGTATAGTATGTCGAAAAGTTATAAAAAGTCATAATATAGTATGTTGACATATCATAAAAAGTTATAGTATAGAATGTTAAAGTTATAAAAAGTCATAGTATAGTATGTTGACATATAAAAAGTCATAGTATAGTATGTCAAAAAGTTATAAAAAGTCATATTTAAGTATGTTAGTTATAAAAAGTCATAGTATAGTATGTTAAAGTTATAAAAAGTCATAGTATAGTATGTTGACATATCATAAAAAGTCATAGTATAGTATGTTAAAGTTAAAAAAGTCATAGTATAGTATGTTGACATATTATAAAAAGTCATAGTATAGTATGTTAAAGTTATAAAAGGTCATAGTATAGTATGTTAACAGTATCATAAAAAGTCATAGTATAGTATGTTAAAGTTATAAAAAGTCATAGTATAGTATGTTAAAGTTATAAAAAGTCATAGTATAGTATGTTGACATATCATAAAAAGTCATAGTATAGTATGTTAAAGTTATAAAAGGTCATAGTATAGTATGTTGACATATCATAAAAAGTCATAGTATAGTATGTTAAAGTTATAAAAGGTCATAGTATAGTATGTTGACATATCATAAAAAGTCATAGTATAGTATGTTAAAGTTATAAAAAGTCATAGTATAGTATGTTAAAGTTATAAAAAGTCATAGTATAGTATGTTGACATATCATAAAAAGTCATAGTATAGTATGTTAAAGTTATAAAAAGTCATAGTATAGTATGTTAAAGTTATAAAAAGTCATAGTATAGTATGTTAAAGTTATAAAAAGTTATAGTATAGTATGTTAAAGTTATAAAAAGTCATTGTATAGTATGTTGACATATCATAAAAAGTCATAGTATAGTATGTTAAAGTTATAAAAAGTCAGAGTATACTATGTTGACATATCATAAAAAGTCATAGTATAGTATGTTAAAGTTATAAAAAGTCATAGTATAGTATGTTAAAGTTATAAAAAGTCATAGTATAGTATGTTAAAGTTATAAAAAGTCATAGTATAGTATGTTAAAGTTATAAAAAGTCATAGTATAGTATGTTAGCATATCATAAAAAGTCATAGTATAGTATGTTAAAGTTATAAAAAGTCATAGTATAGTATGTTGACATATAAAAAGTCATAGTATAGTATGTTAAAGTTATAAAAAGTCATAGTATAGTATGTTAAAGTTATAAAAAGTCATAGTATAGTATGTTAGCATATCATAAAAAGTCATAGTATAGTATGTTAAAGTTATAAAAAGTCATAGTATAGTATGTTGACATATCATAAAAAGTTATAGTATAGTATGTTAAAGTTATAAAATGTCATAGTATAGTATGTTAAAGTTATAAAACGTCATAGTATAGTATGTCGAAAAGTTATAAAAAGTCATAGTATAGTATGTTAAAGTTATAAAAAGTTATGGTATAGTATGTTAAAGTTATAAAAAGTCATAGTATAGTATGTTGACATATCATAAAAAGTCATAGTATAGTATGTTAAAGTTATAAAAAGTCATAGTATACTATGTTGACATATCATAAAAAGTCATAGTATAGCATGTTAAAGTTATAAAAAGTCATAGTATAGTATGTTAAAGTTATAAAAAGTCATAGTATAGTATGTTAAAGTTATAAAAAGTCATAGTATAGTATGTTGACATATCATAAAAAGTCATAGTATAGTATGTTAAAGTTATAAAAAGTCATAGTATAGTATGTTGACATATCATAAAAAGTCATAGTATAGTATGTTAAAGTTATAAAAAGTTATAGTATAGTATGTTAAAGTTATAAAAAGTCATAGTATAGTATGTTAAAGTTATAAAACGTCATAGTATAGTATGTTAAAGTTATAAAAAGTCATAGTATAGTATGTTAAAGTTATAAAAAGTCATAGTATAGTATGTTAAAGTTATAAAAAGTCATAGTATAGTATGTTAAAGTTATAAAAAGTCATAGTATAGAATGTTAAAGTTATAAAAAGTTATAGTATAGTATGTTAAAGTTATAAAAAGTTATAGTATAGTAAGTTGAAATATCATGCTATATTACGTCAGAAGTACTCATGCTATCATGTGTCCTGTCTCAGGTGAACGAGGTTTCCTGGAGGGAGATTCCTGCTGCTGATGAAGACGAGGCTGATGATGAAGAGTGGGATCTGACGCTCTCATAGACACCCAGAGGATTCACTTTGATATCAATGTTTCATTTATTCAATAAAATCACTTTTATTAATAATGCTATCGGTTTGCTGTGTCCTACTGCATCAGGAAACAGGCAGGAAAACAAGTCAAGGTATAGAATATAAAAACTCATAAAATCTTATAGTATAGTATTTTGAAAGGTCATAGTATAGTATGTCAAAAAATTATAAAAAGTCATAGTATAGTATGTCGAAAAGTTATAAAAAGTCATAATATAGTATGTTGACATATCATAAAAAGTTATAGTATAGAATGTTAAAGTTATAAAAAGTCATAGTATAGTATGTTGACATATAAAAAGTCATAGTATAGTATGTCAAAAAGTTATAAAAAGTCATATTTAAGTATGTTAGTTATAAAAAGTCATAGTATAGTATGTTAAAGTTATAAAAAGTCATAGTATAGTATGTTAAAGTTATAAAAAGTCATAGTATAGTATGTTGACATATTATAAAAAGTCATAGTATAGTATGTTAAAGTTATAAAAGGTCATAGTATAGTATGTTAAAGTTATAAAAAGTCATAGTATAGTATGTTAAAGTTATAAAAAGTCATAGTATAGTATGTTAAAGTTATAAAAAGTCATAGTATAGTATGTTGACATATCATAAAAAGTCATAGTATAGTATGTTAAAGTTATAAAAGGTCATAGTATAGTATGTTGACATATCATAAAAAGTCATAGTATAGTATGTTAAAGTTATAAAAGGTCATAGTATAGTATGTTAAAGTTATAAAAAGTCATAGTATAGTATGTTGACATATCATAAAAAGTCATTGTATAGTATGTTAAAGTTATAAAAAGTCATAGTATAGTATGTTGACATATCATAAAAAGTCATAGTATAGTATGTTGACATATAAAAAGTCATAGTATAGTATGTTAAAGTTATAAAAAGTCATAGTATAGTATGTTAAAGTTATAAAAAGTCATAGTATAGTATGTTGACATATCATAAAAAGTTATAGTATAGTATGTTAAAGTTATAAAAAGTCATAGTATAGTATGTTAACATATAAAAAGCCATAGTATAGTATGTTAAAGTTATAAAAAGTCATAGTATAGTATGTTGACATATCATAAAAAGTTATAGTATAGTATGTTAAAGTTATACAAAGTCATAGTATAGTATGTTAAAGTTATAAAAAGTCATAGTATAGTATGTTAAAGTTATAAAACGTCATAGTATAGTATGTCGAAAAGTTATAAAAAGTCATAGTATAGTATGTTAAAGTTATAAAAAGTTATGGTATAGTATGTTAAAGTTATAAAAAGTCATAGTATAGTATGTTGACATATCATAAAAAGTCATAGTATAGTATGTTAAAGTTATAAAAAGTCATAGTATACTATGTTGACATATCATAAAAAGTCATAGTATAGTATGTTAAAGTTATAAAAAGTCATAGTATAGTATGTTAAAGTTATAAAAAGTCATAGTATAGTATGTTGACATATAAAAAGTCATAGTATAGCATGTTAAAGTTATAAAAAGTCATAGTATAGTATGTTAAAGTTATAAAAAGTCATAGTATAGTATGTTGACATATCATAAAAAGTCATAGTATAGTATGTTAAAGTTATAAAAAGTCATAGTATAGTATGTTGACATATCATAAAAAGTCATAGTATAGTATGTTAAAGTTATAAAAAGTCATAGTATAGTATGTTAAAGTTATAAAAAGTCATAGTATAGTATGTTGACATATAAAAAGTCATAGTATAGCATGTTAAAGTTATAAAAAGTCATAGTATAGTATGTTAAAGTTATAAAAAGTCATAGTATAGTATGTTAAAGTTATAAAAAGTCATAGTATAGTATGTTGACATATCATAAAAAGTCATAGTATAGTATGTTAAAGTTATAAAAAGTCATAGTATAGTATGTTGACATATCATAAAAAGTCATAGTATAGTATGTTAAAGTTATAAAAAGTCATAGTATAGTATGTTGACATATCATAAAAAGTCATAGTATAATATGTTAAAGTTATAAAAAGTCATAGTATAGTATGTTAAAGTTATAAAAAGTCATAGTATAGTATGTTAAAGTTATAAAAAGTCATAGTATAGTATGTTAAAGTTATAAAACGTCATAGTATAGTATGTTAAAGTTATAAAAAGTCATAGTATAGTATGTTAAAGTTATAAAAAGTCATAGTATAGTATGTTAAAGTCATAAAAAGTCATAGTATAGTATGTTAAAGTTATAAAAAGTCATAGTATAGTATGTTAAAGTTATAAAAAGTCATAGTATAGTATGTTAAAGTTATAAAAAGTCATAGTATAGTATGTTAAAGTCATAAAAAGTCATAGTATAGTATGTTAAAGTTATAAAAAGTCATAATATAGTATGTTAAAGTTATAAAAAGTCATAGTATAGTATGTTAAAGTTATAAAAAGTCATAGTATAGTATGTTGACATATCATAAAAAGTCATAGTATAGTATGTTAAAGTTATAAAAAGTCATAGTATACTATGTTGACATATCATAAAAAGTCATAGTATAGTATGTTAAAGTTATAAAAAGTCATAGTATAGTATGTTAAAGTTATAAAAAGTCATAGTATAGTATGTTGACATATCATAAAAAGTCATAGTATAGTATGTTAAAGTTATAAAAAGTCATAGTATAGTATGTTAAAGTTATAAAAAGTCATAGTATAGTATGTTAAAGTTATAAAAAGTCATAGTATAGTATGTTAAAGTTATAAAAAGTCATAGTATAGTATGTTGACATATCATAAAAAGTCATAGTATAGTATGTTAAAGTTATAAAAGGTCATAGTATAGTATGTTGACATATCATAAAAAGTCATAGTATAGTATGTTAAAGTTATAAAAGGTCATAGTATAGTATGTTAAAGTTATAAAAAGTCATAGTATAGTATGTTGACATATCATAAAAAGTCATTGTATAGTATGTTAAAGTTATAAAAAGTCATAGTATAGTATGTTGACATATCATAAAAAGTCATAGTATAGTATGTTGACATATAAAAAGTCATAGTATAGTATGTTAAAGTTATAAAAAGTCATAGTATAGTATGTTAAAGTTATAAAAAGTCATAGTATAGTATGTTGACATATCATAAAAAGTTATAGTATAGTATGTTAAAGTTATAAAAAGTCATAGTATAGTATGTTAACATATAAAAAGCCATAGTATAGTATGTTAAAGTTATAAAAAGTCATAGTATAGTATGTTGACATATCATAAAAAGTTATAGTATAGTATGTTAAAGTTATACAAAGTCATAGTATAGTATGTTAAAGTTATAAAAAGTCATAGTATAGTATGTTAAAGTTATAAAACGTCATAGTATAGTATGTCGAAAAGTTATAAAAAGTCATAGTATAGTATGTTAAAGTTATAAAAAGTTATGGTATAGTATGTTAAAGTTATAAAAAGTCATAGTATAGTATGTTGACATATCATAAAAAGTCATAGTATAGTATGTTAAAGTTATAAAAAGTCATAGTATACTATGTTGACATATCATAAAAAGTCATAGTATAGTATGTTAAAGTTATAAAAAGTCATAGTATAGTATGTTAAAGTTATAAAAAGTCATAGTATAGTATGTTGACATATAAAAAGTCATAGTATAGCATGTTAAAGTTATAAAAAGTCATAGTATAGTATGTTAAAGTTATAAAAAGTCATAGTATAGTATGTTGACATATCATAAAAAGTCATAGTATAGTATGTTAAAGTTATAAAAAGTCATAGTATAGTATGTTGACATATCATAAAAAGTCATAGTATAGTATGTTAAAGTTATAAAAAGTCATAGTATAGTATGTTAAAGTTATAAAAAGTCATAGTATAGTATGTTGACATATAAAAAGTCATAGTATAGCATGTTAAAGTTATAAAAAGTCATAGTATAGTATGTTAAAGTTATAAAAAGTCATAGTATAGTATGTTGACATATCATAAAAAGTCATAGTATAGTATGTTAAAGTTATAAAAAGTCATAGTATAGTATGTTGACATATCATAAAAAGTCATAGTATAGTATGTTAAAGTTATAAAAAGTCATAGTATAGTATGTTGACATATCATAAAAAGTCATAGTATAATATGTTAAAGTTATAAAAAGTCATAGTATAGTATGTTAAAGTTATAAAAAGTCATAGTATAGTATGTTAAAGTTATAAAAAGTCATAGTATAGTATGTTAAAGTTATAAAACGTCATAGTATAGTATGTTAAAGTTATAAAAAGTCATAGTATAGTATGTTAAAGTTATAAAAAGTCATAGTATAGTATGTTAAAGTCATAAAAAGTCATAGTATAGTATGTTAAAGTTATAAAAAGTCATAGTATAGTATGTTAAAGTTATAAAAAGTCATAGTATAGTATGTTAAAGTTATAAAAAGTCATAGTATAGTATGTTAAAGTCATAAAAAGTCATAGTATAGTATGTTAAAGTTATAAAAAGTCATAATATAGTATGTTAAAGTTATAAAAAGTCATAGTATAGTATGTTAAAGTTATAAAAAGTCATAGTATAGTATGTTGACATATCATAAAAAGTCATAGTATAGTATGTTAAAGTTATAAAAAGTCATAGTATACTATGTTGACATATCATAAAAAGTCATAGTATAGTATGTTAAAGTTATAAAAAGTCATAGTATAGTATGTTAAAGTTATAAAAAGTCATAGTATAGTATGTTGACATATCATAAAAAGTCATAGTATAGTATGTTAAAGTTATAAAAAGTCATAGTATACTATGTTGACATATCATAAAAAGTCATAGTATAGTATGTTAAAGTTATAAAAAGTCATAGTATAGTATGTTAAAGTTATAAAAAGTCATAGTATAGTATGTTAAAGTTATAAAAAGTCATAGTATAGTATGTTAAAGTTATGAAAAGTCATAGTATAGTATGTCGAAAAGTTATAAAAAGTCATAATATAGTATTTTGACATATCATAAAAAGTTATAGTATAGTATGTTAAAGTTATAAAAAGTCATAGTATAGTATGTTAAAGTTATAAAAAGTCATAGTATAGTATGTCAAAAAGTTATAAAAAGTCATAGTATAGTATGTTAGTTATAAAAAGTCATAGTATAGTATGTTAAAGTTATAAAAAGTCATAGTATAGTATGTTAAAGTTATAAAAAGTCATAGTATAGTATGTTGACATATCATAAAAAGTCATAGTATAGTATGTTAAAGTTATAAAAAGTCATAGTATAGTATGTTGACATATCATAAAAAGTCATAGTATAGTATGTTAAAGTTATAAAAAGTCATAGTATAGTATGTTAAAGTTATAAAAAGTCATAGTATACTATGTTGACATATCATAAAAAGTCATAGTATAGTATGTTAAAGTTATAAAAAGTCATAGTATAGTATGTTGACATATAAAAAGTTATAGTATAGTATGTTAAAGTTATAAAAAGTCATAGTATAGTATGTTAAAGTTATAAAAAATCATAGTATAGTATGTTAAAGTTATAAAAAGTCATAGTATAGTATGTCGAAAAGTTATAAAAAGTCATAATATAGTATGTTGACATATAAAAAGTCATAGTATAGTATGTCAAAAAGTTATAAAAAGTCATATTTAAGTATGTTAGTTATAAAAAGTCATAGTATAGTATGTTAAAGTTATAAAAGGTCATAGTATAGTATGTTAAAGTTATAAAAAGTCATAGTATAGTATGTTGACATATCATAAAAAGTCATAGTATAGTATGTTAAAGTTATAAAAAGTCATAGTATAGTATGTTAAAGTTATAAAAAGTCATAGTATAGTATGTTGACATATCAGAAAAAGTCATAGTATAGTATGTTAAAGTTATAAAAAGTCATAGTATAGTATGTTAAAGTTATAAAAAGTCATAGTATAGTATGTTAAAGTTACAAAAAGTCATAGTATAGTATGTTGACATATCATAAAAAGTCATAGTATAGTATGTTAAAGTTATAAAAGGTCATAGTATAGTATGTTAAAGTTATAAAAAGTCATAGTATAGTATGTTGACATATCATAAAAAGTCATGGTATAGTATGTTAAAGTTATAAAAGGTCATAGTATAGTATGTTGACATATCATAAAAAGCCATAGTATAGTATGTTAAAGTTATAAAAAGTCATAGTATAGTATGTTAAAGTTATAAAAAGTCATAGTATAGTATGTTAAAGGTATAAAAGGTCATAGTATAGTATGTTGACATATCATAAAAAGTCATTGTATAGTATGTTAAAGTTATAAAAAGTCATAGTATAGTATGTTAAAGTTATAAAAAGTCATAGTATAGTATGTTAAAGTTACAAAAAGTCATAGTATAGTATGTTAAAGTTATAAAAAGTCATAGTATAGTATGTTAAAGTTATGAAAAGTCATAGTATAGTATGTCAAAAAGTTATAAAAAGTCATAATATAGTATGTTGACATATCATAAAAAGTCATAGTATAGTATGTTAAAGTTATAAAAAGTCATAGTATAGTATGTTGACTTATAAAAAGTCATAGTATAATATGTTAAAGTTATAAAAAGTCATAGTATAGTATGTTAAAGTTATAAAAAGTCATAGTATGGTATGTCGAAAAGTTATAAAAAGTCATAATATAGTATGTTGACATATCATAAAAAGTTATAGTATAGTATGTTAAAGTTATAAAAAGTCATAGTATAGTATGTTGACATATCATAAAAAGTCATAGTATAGTATGTTAAAGTTATAAAAAGTCATAGTATATTATGTCGAAAAGTTATAAAAAGTCATAATATAGTATGTTGACATATCATCAAAAGTTATAGTATAGTATGTTAAAGTTATAAAAAGTCATAGTATAGTATGTTGACATATAAAAAGTCATAGTATAATATGTTAAAGTTATAAAAAGTCATAGTATAGTATGTTAAAGTTATAAAAAGTCATAGTATAGTATGTTGACATATAAAAAGTCATAGTATAATATGTTAAAGTTATAAAAAGTCATAGTATAGTATGTAAAAAAGTTATAAAAAGTCATAGTATAGTATGTTAAAGTTATAAAAAGTCATAGTATAGTATGTCAAAAAGTTATAAAAAGTCATAATATAGTATGTTGACATATCATAAAAAATCATAGTATAGTATGTTAAAGTTATAAAAAGTCATAGTATAGTATGTTAAAGTTATAAAAAGTCATAGTATAGTATGTCGAAAAGTTATAAAAAGTCATAATATAGTATGTTGACATATTATAAAAAGTCATAGTATAGTATGTTAAAGTTATAAAAGGTCATAGTATAGTATGTTAAAGTTATAAAAAGTCATAGTATAGTATGTTAAAGTTATAAAAAGTCATAGTATAGTATGTTAAAGTTATAAAAAGTCATAGTATAGTATGTTGACATATCATAAAAAGTCATAGTATAGTATGTTAAAGTTATAAAAGGTCATAGTATAGTATGTTGACATATCATAAAAAGTCATAGTATAGTATGTTAAAGTTATAAAAGGTCATAGTATAGTATGTTAAAGTTATAAAAAGTCATAGTATAGTATGTTGACATATCATAAAAAGTCATTGTATAGTATGTTAAAGTTATAAAAAGTCATAGTATAGTCCATCCATCCATCTTCATCCGCTTATCCGGAGTCGGGTCGCGGGGGCAGCAGCTCCAGTAAGGGACCCCAAACTTCCCTTTCCCGAGCCACATCAACCAGCTCCGACTGGGGTATCCCGAGGCGTTCCCAGGCCAGGTTGGAGATATAATCTCTCCACCTAGTCCTGGGTCTTCCCCGAGGCCTCCTCCCAGCTGGACGTGCCTGGAACACCTCCCTAGGGAGGCGCCCAGGAGGCATCCTTACCAGATGCCCGAACCACCTCAACTGGCTCCTTTCGACGCGAAGGAGCAGCGGCTCTACTCCGAGCTCCTCTCGGATGACTGAGCTTCTCACCCTATCTCTAAGGGAGACGCCAGCCACCCTCCTGAGGAAACCCATTTCGGCCGCTTGTACCCTGGATCTCGTTCTTTCGGTCATGACCCAGCCTTCATGACCATAGGTGAGGGTAGGAACGAAAATTGCCCGGTAGATCGAGAGCTTTGCCTTCTGGCTCAGCTCTCTTTTCGTCACAACGGTGCGATACACAGAATGTAATACCGCACAGTATAGTATGTTGACATATCATAAAAAGTCATAGTATAGTATGTTGACATATAAAAAGTCATAGTATAGTATGTTAAAGTCATAAAAAGTCATAGTATAGTATGTTAAAGTTATAAAAAGTCATAGTATAGTATGTTGATATATCATAAAAAGTTATAGTATAGTATGTTAAAGTTATAAAAAGTCATAGTATAGTATGTTAACATATAAAAAGCCATAGTATCGTATGTTAAAGTTATAAAAAGTCATAGTATAGTATGTTGACATATCATAAAAAGTTATAGTATAGTATGTTAAAGTTATAAAAAGTCATAGTATAGTATGTTAAAGTTATAAAAATTCATAGTATAGTATGTTAAAGTTATAAAACGTCATAGTATAGTATGTCGAAAAGTTATAAAAAGTCATAGTATAGTATGTTAAAGTTATAAAAAGTTATGGTATAGTATGTTAAAGTTATAAAAAGTCATAGTATAGTATGTTGACATATCATAAAAAGTCATAGTATAGTATGTTAAAGTTATAAAAAGTCATAGTATACTATGTTGACATATCATAAAAAGTCATAGTATAGTATGTTAAAGTTATAAAAAGTCATAGTATAGTATGTTAAAGTTATAAAAAGTCATAGTATAGTATGTTGACATATAAAAAGTCATAGTATAGCATGTTAAAGTTATAAAAAGTCATAGTATAGTATGTTAAAGTTAAAAAAAGTCATAGTATAGTATGTTAAAGTTATAAAAAGTCATAGTATAGTATGTTGACATATCATAAAAAGTCATAGTATAGTATGTTAAAGTTATAAAAAGTCATAGTATAGTATGTTGACATATCATAAAAAGTCATAGTATAGTATGTTAAAGTTATAAAAAGTCATAGTATAGTATGTTGACATATCATAAAAAGTCATAGTATAATATGTTAAAGTTATAAAAAGTCATAGTATAGTATGTTAAAGTTATAAAAAGTCATAGTATAGTATGTTAAAGTTATAAAAAGTCATAGTATAGTATGTTAAAGTTATAAAACGTCATAGTATAGTATGTTAAAGTTATAAAAAGTCATAGTATAGTATGTTAAAGTTATAAAAAGTCATAGTATAGTATGTTAAAGTCATAAAAAGTCATAGTATAGTATGTTAAAGTTATAAAAAGTCATAGTATAGTATGTTAAAGTTATAAAAAGTCATAGTATAGTATGTTAAAGTTATAAAAAGTCATAGTATAGTATGTTAAAGTTATAAAAAGTCATAGTATAGTATGTTAAAGTCATAAAAAGTCATAGTATAGTATGTTAAAGTTATAAAAAGTCATAGTATAGTATGTTAAAGTTATAAAAAGTCATAGTATAGTATGTAAAAGTTATAAAAAGTCATAGTATAGTATGTTGACATATCATAAAAAGTCATAGTATAGTATGTTAAAGTTATAAAAAGTCATAGTATACTATGTTGACATATCATAAAAAGTCATAGTATAGTATGTTAAAGTTATAAAAAGTCATAGTATAGTATGTTAAAGTTATAAAAAGTCATAGTATAGTATGTTGACATATAAAAAGTCATAGTATAGTATGTTAAAGTTATAAAAAGTCATAGTATAGTATGTTAAAGTTATAAAAAGTCATAGTATAGTATGTTAAAGTTATGAAAAGTCATAGTATAGTATGTCGAAAAGTTATAAAAAGTCATAATATAGTATTTTGACATATCATAAAAAGTTATAGTATAGTATGTTAAAGTTATAAAAAGTCATAGTATAGTATGTCAAAAAGTTATAAAAAGTCATAGTATAGTATGTTAGTTATAAAAAGTCATAGTATAGTATGTTAAAGTTATAAAAAGTCATAGTATAGTATGTTAAAGTTATAAAAAGTCATAGTATAGTATGTTGACATATCATAAAAAGTCATAGTATAGTATGTTAAAGTTATAAAAAGTCATAGTATAGTATGTTGACATATCATAAAAAGTCATAGTATAGTATGTTAAAGTTATAAAAAGTCATAGTATAGTATGTTAAAGTTATAAAAAGTCATAGTATACTATGTTGACATATCATAAAAAGTCATAGTATAGTATGTTAAAGTTATAAAAAGTCATAGTATAGTATGTTGACATATAAAAAGTTATAGTATAGTATGTTAAAGTTATAAAAAGTCATAGTATAGTATGTTAAAGTTATAAAAAATCATAGTATAGTATGTTAAAGTTATAAAAAGTCATAGTATAGTATGTCGAAAAGTTATAAAAAGTCATAATATAGTATGTTGACATATCATAAAAAGTTATAGTATAGAATGTTAAAGTTATAAAAAGTCATAGTATAGTATGTTAAAGTTATAAAAAGTCATAGTATAGTATGTTGACATATAAAAAGTCATAGTATAGTATGTCAAAAAGTTATAAAAAGTCATATTTAAGTATGTTAGTTATAAAAAGTCATAGTATAGTATGTTAAAGTTATAAAAGGTCATAGTATAGTATGTTAAAGTTATAAAAAGTCATAGTATAGTATGTTGACATATCATAAAAAGTCATAGTATAGTATGTTAAAGTTATAAAAAGTCATAGTATAGTATGTTAAAGTTATAAAAAGTCATAGTATAGTATGTTGACATATCAGAAAAAGTCATAGTATAGTATGTTAAAGTTATAAAAAGTCATAGTATAGTATGTTAAAGTTATAAAAAGTCATAGTATAGTATGTTAAAGTTATAAAAAGTCATAGTATAGTATGTTGACATATCATAAAAAGTCATAGTATAGTATGTTAAAGTTATAAAAGGTCATAGTATAGTATGTTAAAGTTATAAAAAGTCATAGTATAGTATGTTGACATATCATAAAAAGTCATGGTATAGTATGTTAAAGTTATAAAAGGTCATAGTATAGTATGTTGACATATCATAAAAAGTCATAGTATAGTATGTTAAAGTTATAAAAAGTCATAGTATAGTATGTTAAAGTTATAAAAAGTCATAGTATAGTATGTTAAAGTTATAAAAGGTCATAGTATAGTATGTTGACATATCATAAAAAGTCATTGTATAGTATGTTAAAGTTATAAAAAGTCATAGTATAGTATGTTAAAGTTATAAAAAGTCATAGTATAGTATGTTAAAGTTACAAAAAGTCATAGTATAGTATGTTAAAGTTATAAAAAGTCATAGTATAGTATGTTAAAGTTATGAAAAGTCATAGTATAGTATGTCGAAAAGTTATAAAAAGTCATAATATAGTATGTTGACATATCATAAAAAGTCATAGTATAGTATGTTAAAGTTATAAAAAGTCATAGTATAGTATGTTGACTTATAAAAAGTCATAGTATAATATGTTAAAGTTATAAAAAGTCATAGTATAGTATGTTAAAGTTATAAAAAGTCATAGTATAGTATGTTAAAGTTATAAAAAGTCATAGTATAGTATGTTAAAGTCATAAAAAGTCATAGTATAGTATGTTAAAGTTATAAAAAGTCATAGTATAGTATGTTAAAGTTATAAAAAGTCATAGTATAGTATGTTAAAGTTATAAAAAGTCCTAGTATAGTATGTTAAAGTTATAAAAAGTCATAGTATAGTATGTTAAAGTCATAAAAAGTCATAGTATAGTATGTTAAAGTTATAAAAAGTCATAGTATAGTATGTTAAAGTTATAAAAAGTCATAGTATAGTATGTAAAAGTTATAAAAAGTCATAGTATAGTATGTTGACATATCATAAAAAGTCATAGTATAGTATGTTAAAGTTATAAAAAGTCATAGTATACTATGTTGACATATCATAAAAAGTCATAGTATAGTATGTTAAAGTTATAAAAAGTCATAGTATAGTATGTTAAAGTTATAAAAAGTCATAGTATAGTATGTTGACATATAAAAAGTCATAGTATAGTATGTTAAAGTTATAAAAAGTCATAGTATAGTATGTTAAAGTTATAAAAAGTCATAGTATAGTATGTTAAAGTTATGAAAAGTCATAGTATAGTATGTCGAAAAGTTATAAAAAGTCATAATATAGTATTTTGACATATCATAAAAAGTTATAGTATAGTATGTTAAAGTTATAAAAAGTCATAGTATAGTATGTTAAAGTTATAAAAAGTCATAGTATAGTATGTCAAAAAGTTATAAAAAGTCATAGTATAGTATGTTAGTTATAAAAAGTCATAGTATAGTATGTTAAAGTTATAAAAAGTCATAGTATAGTATGTTAAAGTTATAAAAAGTCATAGTATAGTATGTTGACATATCATAAAAAGTCATAGTATAGTATGTTAAAGTTATAAAAAGTCATAGTATAGTATGTTGACATATCATAAAAAGTCATAGTATAGTATGTTAAAGTTATAAAAAGTCATAGTATAGTATGTTAAAGTTATAAAAAGTCATAGTATACTATGTTGACATATCATAAAAAGTCATAGTATAGTATGTTAAAGTTATAAAAAGTCATAGTATAGTATGTTGACATATAAAAAGTTATAGTATAGTATGTTAAAGTTATAAAAAGTCATAGTATAGTATGTTAAAGTTATAAAAAATCATAGTATAGTATGTTAAAGTTATAAAAAGTCATAGTATAGTATGTCGAAAAGTTATAAAAAGTCATAATATAGTATGTTGACATATCATAAAAAGTTATAGTATAGAATGTTAAAGTTATAAAAAGTCATAGTATAGTATGTTAAAGTTATAAAAAGTCATAGTATAGTATGTTGACATATAAAAAGTCATAGTATAGTATGTCAAAAAGTTATAAAAAGTCATATTTAAGTATGTTAGTTATAAAAAGTCATAGTATAGTATGTTAAAGTTATAAAAGGTCATAGTATAGTATGTTAAAGTTATAAAAAGTCATAGTATAGTATGTTGACATATCATAAAAAGTCATAGTATAGTATGTTAAAGTTATAAAAAGTCATAGTATAGTATGTTAAAGTTATAAAAAGTCATAGTATAGTATGTTGACATATCAGAAAAAGTCATAGTATAGTATGTTAAAGTTATAAAAAGTCATAGTATAGTATGTTAAAGTTATAAAAAGTCATAGTATAGTATGTTAAAGTTATAAAAAGTCATAGTATAGTATGTTGACATATCATAAAAAGTCATAGTATAGTATGTTAAAGTTATAAAAGGTCATAGTATAGTATGTTAAAGTTATAAAAAGTCATAGTATAGTATGTTGACATATCATAAAAAGTCATGGTATAGTATGTTAAAGTTATAAAAGGTCATAGTATAGTATGTTGACATATCATAAAAAGTCATAGTATAGTATGTTAAAGTTATAAAAAGTCATAGTATAGTATGTTAAAGTTATAAAAAGTCATAGTATAGTATGTTAAAGTTATAAAAGGTCATAGTATAGTATGTTGACATATCATAAAAAGTCATTGTATAGTATGTTAAAGTTATAAAAAGTCATAGTATAGTATGTTAAAGTTATAAAAAGTCATAGTATAGTATGTTAAAGTTACAAAAAGTCATAGTATAGTATGTTAAAGTTATAAAAAGTCATAGTATAGTATGTTAAAGTTATGAAAAGTCATAGTATAGTATGTCGAAAAGTTATAAAAAGTCATAATATAGTATGTTGACATATCATAAAAAGTCATAGTATAGTATGTTAAAGTTATAAAAAGTCATAGTATAGTATGTTGACTTATAAAAAGTCATAGTATAATATGTTAAAGTTATAAAAAGTCATAGTATAGTATGTTAAAGTTATAAAAAGTCATAGTATGGTATGTCGAAAAGTTATAAAAAGTCATAATATAGTATGTTGACATATCATAAAAAGTTATAGTATAGTATGTTAAAGTTATAAAAAGTCATAGTATAGTATGTTGACATATCATAAAAAGTCATAGTATAGTATGTTAAAGTTATAAAAAGTCATAGTATATTATGTCGAAAAGTTATAAAAAGTCATAATATAGTATGTTGACATATCATAAAAAGTTATAGTATAGTATGTTAAAGTTATAAAAAGTCATAGTATAGTATGTTGACATATAAAAAGTCATAGTATAATATGTTAAAGTTATAAAAAGTCATAGTATAGTATGTTAAAGTTATAAAAAGTCATAGTATAGTATGTTGACATATAAAAAGTCATAGTATAATATGTTAAAGTTATAAAAAGTCATAGTATAGTATGTAAAAAAGTTATAAAAAGTCATAGTATAGTATGTTAAAGTTATAAAAAGTCATAGTATAGTATGTCAAAAAGTTATAAAAAGTCATAATATAGTATGTTGACATATCATAAAAAATCATAGTATAGTATGTTAAAGTTATAAAAAGTCATAGTATAGTATGTTAAAGTTATAAAAAGTCATAGTATAGTATGTCGAAAAGTTATAAAAAGTCATAATATAGTATGTTGACATATCATAAAAAGTTATAGTATAGTATGTTAAAGTTATAAAAAGTCATAGTATAGTATGTTGACATATAAAAAGTCATAGTATAATATGTTAAAGTTATAAAAAGTCATAGTGTAGTATGTCAAAAAGTTATAAAAAGTCATAGTATAATATGTTAAAGTTATAAAAAGTCATAGTATAGTATGTTGAAAAGTTATAAAAAGTCATAGTATAGTATGTTGACATATCATAAAAAGTCATAGTATAGTATGTTAAAGTTATAAAAGGTCATAGTATAGTATGTTGACATATCATAAAAAGTCATAGTATAGTATGTTAAAGTTATAAAAAGTCATAGTATAGAATGATAAAGTTATAAAAACTCATAGTATAGTATGTTAAAGTTATAAAAAGTCATAGTATAGTATGTTGACATATCATAAAAAGTCATAGTATAGTATGTTAAAGTTATAAAAGGTCATAGTATAGTATGTTAAAGTTATACAAAGTCATAGTACAGTATGTTAAAGTTATAAAAAGTCATAGTATAGTATGTTAAAGTTATAAAAAGTCATAGTATAGTATGTTGAAAAGTCATAAAAAGTCATAATATAGTATGTCAAATAGTTATAAAAAGTCATAGTATAGTATGTTAAAGTTATAAAAAGTCATAGTATAGTATGTTAAAGTTATAAAAAGTCATAGTATAGTATGTTAAAGTTATAAAAAGTCATAGTATAGTAAGTTAAAGTTACAAAAAGTCATAGTATATTATGTTAAAGTTATAAAAAGTCATAGTATAGTATGTTGACATATCATAAAAAGTCATAGTATAGTATGTTGACATATCATAAAAAGTCATAGTATAGAATGTTAAAGCTATAAAAAGTCATAGTATAGTATGTTGACATATCATAAAAAGTCATAGTATAGTATGTTAAAGTTATAAAAAGTCATAGTATAGTATGTTAAAGTTATAAAAAGTCATAGTATAGTATGTTAAAGTTATAAAAAGTCATAGTATAGTATGTTGACATATCATAAAAAGTTATAGTATAGTATGTTAAAGTTATAAAAAGTCATAGTATAGCATGTTAAAGTTATAAAAAGTCATAGTATACTATGTTGACATATCATAAAAAGTCATAGTATAGTATGTTGACATATCATAAAAAGTCATAGTATAGAATGTTAAAGCTATAAAAAGTCATAGTATAGTATGTTGACATATCATAAAAAGTCATAGTATAGTATGTTAAAGTTATAAAAAGTCATAGTATAGTATGTTAAAGCTATAAAAAGTCATAGTATAGTATGTTAAAGTTATAAAAAGTCATAGTATAGTATGTTAAAGCTATAAAAAGTCATAGTATAGTATGTTAAAGTTATAAAAAGTCATAGTATAGTATGTTAAAGTTATAAAAAGTCATAGTATAGTATGTTGACATATCATAAAAAGTTATAGTATAGTATGTTAAAGTTATAAAAAGTCATAGTATAGTATGTTAACATATAAAAAGCCATAGTATAATATGTTAAAGTTATAAAAAGTCATAGTATAGTATGTCAAAAAGTTATAAAAAGTCATAGTATAGTATGTTAAAGTTATAAAAAGTCATAGTATAGTATGTTAAAGTTATAAAAAGTCAAAGTATAGTATGTTGACATATCATAAAAAGTCATAGTATAGTATGTTAAAGTTACAAAAGGTCATAGTATAGTATGTTAAAGTTATAAAAAGTCATAGTATAGTATGTTAAAGTTATAAAAAGTCATAGTATAGTATGTTAAAGTTATAAAAAGTCATAGTATAGTATGTTAAACTTATAAAAAGTCATAGTTTAGTATGTTAAAGTTATGAAAAGTCATAGTATAGTATGTTAAAGTTATACAAAGTCATAGTATAGTATGTTAAAGATATAAAAAGTCATAGTATAGTATGTTAAAGTTATAAAAAGTCATAGTATAGTATGTTAAAGTTATAAAAAGTCATAGTATAGTATGTTAACATATAAAAAGCCATAGTATAATATGTTAAAGTTATAAAAAGTCATAGTATAGTATGTCAAAAAGTTATAAAAAGTCATAGTATAGTATGTTAAAGTTATAAAAAGTCATAGTATAGTATGTTGACATATCATAAAAAGTCATAGTATAGTATGTTAAAGTTATAAAAGGTCATAGCATAGTATGTTAAAGTTATACAAAGTCATAGTACAGTATGTTAAAGTTATAAAAAGTCATAGTATAGTATGTTAAAGTTATACAAAGTCATAGTACAGTATGTTAAAGTTATAAAAAGTCATAGTATAGTATGTTGAAAAGTCATAAAAAGTCATAATATAGTATGTCAAAAAGTTATAAAAAGTCATAGTATAGTATGTTAAAGTTATAAAAATTCCTAGTATAGTATGTTAAAGTTATACAAAGTCATAGTATAGTATCTTAAAGTTGTAAAAAGTCATAGTATAGTATGTTAAAGTTATAAAAAGTCATAGTATAGTATGTTAAAGTTATAAAAAGTCATAGTATAGCATGTTAAAGTTATAAAAAGTCATAGTATACTATGTTGACATATCATAAAAAGTCATAGTATAGTATGTTGACATATCATAAAAAGTCATAGTATAGAATGTTAAAGCTATAAAAAGTCATAGTATAGTATGTTGACATATCATAAAAAGTCATAGTATAGTATGTTAAAGTTATAAAAAGTCATAGTATAGTATGTTAAAGCTATAAAAAGTCATAGTATAGTATGTTAAAGTTATAAAAAGTCATAGTATAGTATGTTAAAGCTATAAAAAGTCATAGTATAGTATGTTAAAGTTATAAAAAGTCATAGTATAGTATGTTAAAGTTATAAAAAGTCATAGTATAGTATGTTGACATATCATAAAAAGTTATAGTATAGTATGTTAAAGTTATAAAAAGTCATAGTATAGTATGTTAACATATAAAAAGCCATAGTATAATATGTTAAAGTTATAAAAAGTCATAGTATAGTATGTCAAAAAGTTATAAAAAGTCATAGTATAGTATGTTAAAGTTATAAAAAGTCATAGTATAGTATGTTAAAGTTATAAAAAGTCAAAGTATAGTATGTTGACATATCATAAAAAGTCATAGTATAGTATGTTAAAGTTACAAAAGGTCATAGTATAGTATGTTAAAGTTATAAAAAGTCATAGTATAGTATGTTAAAGTTATAAAAAGTCATAGTATAGTATGTTAAACTTATAAAAAGTCATAGTATAGTATGTTGACATATCATAAAAAGTCATAGTATAGTATGTTAAAGTTATAAAAGGTCATAGTATAGTATGTTAAAGTTATAAAAAGTCATAGTATAGTATGTTAAAGTTATAAAAAGTCATAGTATAGTATGTTGACATATAAAAAGTCATAGTATAGTATGTCAAAAAGTTATAAAAAGTCATATTTAAGTATGTTAGTTATAAAAAGTCATAGTATAGTATGTTAAAGTTATAAAAGGTCATAGTATAGTATGTTAAAGTTATAAAAAGTCATAGTATAGTATGTTGACATATCATAAAAAGTCATAATATAGTATGTTAAAGTTATAAAAAGTCATAGTATAGTATGTTAAAGTTATAAAAAGTCATAGTATAGTATGTTGACATATCAGAAAAAGTCATAGTATAGTATGTTAAAGTTATAAAAAGTCATAGTATAGTATGTTAAAGTTATAAAAAGTCATAGTATAGTATGTTAAAGTTATAAAAAGTCATAGTATAGTATGTTGACATATCATAAAAAGTCATAGTATAGTATGTTAAAGTTATAAAAGGTCATAGTATAGTATGTTAAAGTTATAAAAAGTCATAGTATAGTATGTTGACATATCATAAAAAGTCATGGTATAGTATGTTAAAGTTATAAAAGGTCATAGTATAGTATGTTGACATATCATAAAAAGTCATAGTATAGTATGTTAAAGTTATAAAAAGTCATAGTATAGTATGTTAAAGTTATAAAAGGTCATAGTATAGTATGTTGACATATCATAAAAAGTCATTGTATAGTATGTTAAAGTTATAAAAAGTCATAGTATAGTATGTTAAAGTTATAAAAAGTCATAGTATAGTATGTTAAAGTTACAAAAAGTCATAGTATAGTATGTTAAAGTTATAAAAAGTCATAGTATAGTATGTTGACATATCAGAAAAAGTCATAGTGTAGTATGTTAAAGTTATAAAAAGTCATAGTATAGTATGTTAAAGTTATAAAAAGTCATAGTATAGTATGTTAAAGTTATAAAAAGTCATAGTATAGTATGTTGACATATCATAAAAAGTCATAGTATAGTATGTTAAAGTTATAAAAGGTCATAGTATAGTATGTTAAAGTTATAAAAAGTCATAGTATAGTATGTTGACATATCATAAAAAGTCATGGTATAGTATGTTAAAGTTATAAAAGGTCATAGTATAGTATGTTGACATATCATAAAAAGTCATAGTATAGTATGTTAAAGTTATAAAAAGTCATAGTATAGTATGTCGAAAAGTTATAAAAAGTCATAATATAGTATGTTGACATATCATAAAAAGTCATAGTATAGTACGTTAAAGTTATAAAAAGTCATAGTATAGTATGTTGACTTATAAAAAGTCATAGTATAATATGTTAAAGTTATAAAAAGTCATAGTATAGTATGTTAAAGTTATAAAAAGTCATAGTATGGTATGTCGAAAAGTTATAAAAAGTCATAATATAGTATGTTGACATATCATAAAAAGTTATAGTATAGTATGTTAAAGTTATAAAAAGTCATAGTATAGTATGTTGACATATCATAAAAAGTCATAGTATAGTATGTTAAAGTTATAAAAAGTCATAGTATATTATGTCGAAAAGTTATAAAAAGTCATAATATAGTATGTTGACATATCATAAAAAGTTATAGTATAGTATGTTAAAGTTATAAAAAGTCATAGTATAGTATGTTGACATATAAAAAGTCATAGTATAATATGTTAAAGTTATAAAAAGTCATAGTATAGTATGTTAAAGTTATAAAAAGTCATAGTATAGTATGTTGACATATAAAAAGTCATAGTATAATATGTTAAAGTTATAAAAAGTCATAGTATAGTATGTAAAAAAGTTATAAAAAGTCATAGTATAGTATGCTAAAGTTATAAAAAGTCATAGTATAGTATGTCAAAAAGTTATAAAAAGTCATAATATAGTATGTTGACATATAAAAAATCATAGTATAGTATGTTAAAGTTATAAAAAGTCATAGTATAGTATGTTAAAGTTATAAAAAGTCATAGTATAGTATGTCGAAAAGTTATAAAAAGTCATAATATAGTATGTTGACATATCATAAAAAGTTATAGTATAGTATGTTAAAGTTATAAAAAGTCATAGTATAGTATGTTGACATATAAAAAGTCATAGTATAATATGTTAAAGTTATAAAAAGTCATAGTATAGTATGTCAAAAAGTTATAAAAAGTCATAGTATAATATGTTAAAGTTATAAAAAGTCATAGTATAGTATGTTGAAAAGTTATAAAAAGTCATAGTATAGTATGTTGACATATCATAAAAAGTCATAGTATAGTATGTTAAAGTTATAAAAGGTCATAGTATAGTATGTTAAAGTTATAAAAAGTCATAGTATAGAATGATAAAGTTATAAAAACTCATAGTATAGTATGTTAAAGTTATAAAAAGTCATAGTATAGTATGTTGACATATCATAAAAAGTCATAGTATAGTATGTTAAAGTTATAAAAGGTCATAGTATAGTATGTTAAAGTTATACAAAGTCATAGTACAGTATGTTAAAGTTATAAAAAGTCATAGTATAGTATGTTAAAGTTATAAAAAGTCATAGTATAGTATGTTAAAGTTACAAAAAGTCATAGTATAGTATGTTAAAGTTATAAAAAGTCATAGTATAGTATGTTGACATATCAGAAAAAGTCATAGTGTAGTATGTTAAAGTTATAAAAAGTCATAGTATAGTATGTTAAAGTTATAAAAAGTCATAGTATAGTATGTTAAAGTTATAAAAAGTCATAGTATAGTATGTTGACATATCATAAAAAGTCATAGTATAGTATGTTAAAGTTATAAAAGGTCATAGTATAGTATGTTAAAGTTATAAAAAGTCATAGTATAGTATGTTGACATATCATAAAAAGTCATGGTATAGTATGTTAAAGTTATAAAAGGTCATAGTATAGTATGTTGACATATCATAAAAAGTCATAGTATAGTATGTTAAAGTTATAAAAAGTCATAGTATAGTATGTCGAAAAGTTATAAAAAGTCATAATATAGTATGTTGACATATCATAAAAAGTCATAGTATAGTACGTTAAAGTTATAAAAAGTCATAGTATAGTATGTTGACTTATAAAAAGTCATAGTATAATATGTTAAAGTTATAAAAAGTCATAGTATAGTATGTTAAAGTTATAAAAAGTCATAGTATGGTATGTCGAAAAGTTATAAAAAGTCATAATATAGTATGTTGACATATCATAAAAAGTTATAGTATAGTATGTTAAAGTTATAAAAAGTCATAGTATAGTATGTTGACATATCATAAAAAGTCATAGTATAGTATGTTAAAGTTATAAAAAGTCATAGTATATTATGTCGAAAAGTTATAAAAAGTCATAATATAGTATGTTGACATATCATAAAAAGTTATAGTATAGTATGTTAAAGTTATAAAAAGTCATAGTATAGTATGTTGACATATAAAAAGTCATAGTATAATATGTTAAAGTTATAAAAAGTCATAGTATAGTATGTTAAAGTTATAAAAAGTCATAGTATAGTATGTTGACATATAAAAAGTCATAGTATAATATGTTAAAGTTATAAAAAGTCATAGTATAGTATGTAAAAAAGTTATAAAAAGTCATAGTATAGTATGTTAAAGTTATAAAAAGTCATAGTATAGTATGTCAAAAAGTTATAAAAAGTCATAATATAGTATGTTGACATATAAAAAATCATAGTATAGTATGTTAAAGTTATAAAAAGTCATAGTATAGTATGTTAAAGTTATAAAAAGTCATAGTATAGTATGTCGAAAAGTTATAAAAAGTCATAATATAGTATGTTGACATATCATAAAAAGTTATAGTATAGTATGTTAAAGTTATAAAAAGTCATAGTATAGTATGTTGACATATAAAAAGTCATAGTATAATATGTTAAAGTTATAAAAAGTCATAGTATAGTATGTCAAAAAGTTATAAAAAGTCATAGTATAATATGTTAAAGTTATAAAAAGTCATAGTATAGTATGTTGAAAAGTTATAAAAAGTCATAGTATAGTATGTTGACATATCATAAAAAGTCATAGTATAGTATGTTAAAGTTATAAAAGGTCATAGTATAGTATGTTAAAGTTATAAAAAGTCATAGTATAGAATGATAAAGTTATAAAAACTCATAGTATAGTATGTTAAAGTTATAAAAAGTCATAGTATAGTATGTTGACATATCATAAAAAGTCATAGTATAGTATGTTAAAGTTATAAAAGGTCATAGTATAGTATGTTAAAGTTATACAAAGTCATAGTACAGTATGTTAAAGTTATAAAAAGTCATAGTATAGTATGTTAAAGTTATAAAAAGTCATAGTATAGTATGTTGAAAAGTCATAAAAAGTCATAATATAGTATGTTAAAGTTATAAAAAGTCATAGTATAGTATGTTAAAGTTATAAAAAGTCATAGTATAGTAAGTTAAAGTTATAAAAAGTCATAGTATAGTATGTTAAAGTTATAAAAAGTCATAGTATAGTATGTTAAAGTTATAAAAAGTCATAGTATAGTAAGTTAAAGTTACAAAAAGTCATAGTATATTATGTTAAAGTTATAAAAAGTCATAGTATAGTATGTTGACATATCATAAAAAGTCATAGTATAGTATGTTGACATATCATAAAAAGTCATACTATAGAATGTTAAAGCTATAAAAAGTCATAGTATAGTATGTTGACATATCATAAAAAGTCATAGTATAGTATGTTAAAGTTATAAAAAGTCATAGTATATTATGTCGAAAAGTTATAAAAAGTCATAGTATAGTATGTTAAAGTTATAAAAAGTCATAGTATAGTATGTTAAAGTTATAAAAAGTCATAGTATAGTATGTTAAAGTTATAAAAAGTCATAGTATAGTATGTTAAAGTTATAAAAAGTCATAGTATAGTATGTTGACATATCATAAAAAGTTATAGTATAGTATGTTAAAGTTATAAAAAGTCATAGTATAGTATGTTAACATATAAAAAGCCAAAGTATAATATGTTAAAGTTATAAAAAGTCATAGTATAGTATGTCAAAAAGTTATAAAAAGTCATAGTATAGTATGTTAAAGTTATAAAAGGTCATAGTATAGTATGTTAAAGTTATAAAAAGTCATAGTATAGTATGTTAAAGTTATAAAAAGTCATAGTATATAAAAAGTCATAGTATAGTATGTTAAAGTTATAAAAAGTCATAGTATAGTATGTTGACATATCATAAAAAGTCATAGTATAGTATGTTAAAGTTATAAAAGGTCATAGTATAGTATGTTAAAGTTATAAAAAGTCATAGTATAGTATGTTAAAGTTATAAAAAGTCATAGTATAGTATGTTGACATATCATAAAAAGTCATAGTATAGTATGTTAAAGTTATAAAAGGTCATAGTATAGTATGTTGACATATCATAAAAAGTCATAGTATAGTATGTTAAAGTTATAAAAAGTCATAGTATAGTATGTTAAAGTTATAAAAAGTCATAGTACAGTATGTTAAAGTTATAAAAAGTCATAGTATAGTATGTTGACATATCATAAAAAGTCATAGTATAGTATGTTAAAGTTATAAAAGGTCATAGTATAGTATGTTAAAGTTATAAAAAGTCATAGTATAGTATGTTAAAGTTATAAAAAGTCATAGTATAGTATGTTGACATATCATAAAAAGTCATTGTATAGTATGTTAAAGTTATAAAAGGTCATAGTATAGTATGTTGACATATCATAAAAAGTCATAGTATAGTATGTTAAAGTTATAAAAAGTCATAGTATAGTATGTTAAAGTTATAAAAAGTCATAGTATAGTATGTTAAAGTTATAAAAGGTCATAGTATAGTATGTTGACATATCATAAAAAGTCATAGTATAGTATGTTAAAGTTATAAAAAGTCACAGTATAGTATGTTAAAGTTATAAAAAATCATAGTATAGTATGTTAAAGTTATAAAAAGTCATAGTATGGTATGTTGACATATCATAAAAAGTTATAGTATAGTATGTTAAAGTTATAAAAAGTCACAGTATAGTATGTTGACATATCATAAAAAGTCATAGTATAGTATGTTAAAGTTATAAAAAGTCATAGTATAGTATGTTGACATATAAAAAGTCATAGAATAATATGTTAAAGTTATAAAAAGTCATAGTATAGTATGTTAAAGTTATAAAAAGTCATAATATAGTATGTTGACATATAAAAAGTCATAGTATAATATGTTAAAGTTATAAAAAGTCATAGTATAGTATGATAAAGTTATAAAAAGTCATAGTATAATATGTTAAAGTTATAAAAAGTCATAGTATAGTATGATAAAGTTATAAAAAGTCATAGTATAGTATGTTGACATATAAAAAGTCATAGTATAATATGTTAAAGTTATAAAAAGTCATAGTATAGAATGTTAAAGTTATAAAAAGTCATAGTATAGAATGTTAAAGTTATAAAAAGTCATAGTATAGTATGTCGAAAAGTTATAAAAAGTCATAATATAGTATGTTGACATATCATAAAAAGTTATAGTATAGTATGTTAAAGTTAAAAAAAGTCATAGTATAGTATGTTGACATATAAAAAGTCATAGTATAATATGTTAAAGTTATAAAAAGTCATAGTATAGTATGTCAAAAAGTTATAAAAATTCATAGTATAATATGTTAAAGTTATAAAAAGTCATAGTATAGTATGTTGAAAAGTTATAAAAAGTCATAGTATAGTATGTTGACATATCATAAAAAGTCATAGTATAGTATGTTAAACTTATAAAAGGTCATAGTATAGTATGTTAAAGTTATAAAAAGTCATAGTATAGAATGATAAAGTTATAAAAACTCATAGTATAGTATGTTAAAGTTATAAAAAGTCATAGTATAGTATGTTGACATATCATAAAAAGTCATAGTATAGTATGTTAAAGTTATAAAAGGTCATAGCATAGTATGTTAAAGTTATACAAAGTCATAGTACAGTATGTTAAAGTTATAAAAAGTCATAGTATAGTATGTTAAAGTTATACAAAGTCATAGTACAGTATGTTAAAGTTATAAAAAGTCATAGTATAGTATGTTAAAGTTATAAAAAGTCATAGTATAGTATGTTAAAGTTATAAAAAGTCATAGTATAGCATGTTAAAGTTATAAAAAGTCATAGTATACTATGTTGACATATCATAAAAAGTCATAGTATAGTATGTTGACATATCATAAAAAGTCATAGTATAGAATGTTAAAGCTATAAAAAGTCATAGTATAGTATGTTGACATATCATAAAAAGTCATAGTATAGTATGTTAAAGTTATAAAAAGTCATAGTATAGTATGTTAAAGCTATAAAAAGTCATAGTATAGTATGTTAAAGTTATAAAAAGTAATAGTATAGTATGTTAAAGCTATAAAAAGTCATAGTATAGTATGTTAAAGTTATAAAAAGTCATAGTATAGTATGTTAAACTTATAAAAAGTCATAGTATAGTATGTTGACATATCATAAAAAGTCATAGTATAGTATGTTAAAGTTATAAAAGGTCATAGTATAGTATGTTAAAGTTATAAAAAGTCATAGTATAGTATGTTAAAGTTATAAAAAGTCATAGTATAGTATGTTGACATATAAAAAGTCATAGTATAGTATGTCAAAAAGTTATAAAAAGTCATATTTAAGTATGTTAGTTATAAAAAGTCATAGTATAGTATGTTAAAGTTATAAAAGGTCATAGTATAGTATGTTAAAGTTATAAAAAGTCATAGTATAGTATGTTGACATATCATAAAAAGTCATAATATAGTATGTTAAAGTTATAAAAAGTCATAGTATAGTATGTTAAAGTTATAAAAAGTCATAGTATAGTATGTTGACATATCAGAAAAAGTCATAGTATAGTATGTTAAAGTTATAAAAAGTCATAGTATAGTATGTTAAAGTTATAAAAAGTCATAGTATAGTATGTTAAAGTTATAAAAAGTCATAGTATAGTATGTTGACATATCATAAAAAGTCATAGTATAGTATGTTAAAGTTATAAAAGGTCATAGTATAGTATGTTAAAGTTATAAAAAGTCATAGTATAGTATGTTGACATATCATAAAAAGTCATGGTATAGTATGTTAAAGTTATAAAAGGTCATAGTATAGTATGTTGACATATCATAAAAAGTCATAGTATAGTATGTTAAAGTTATAAAAAGTCATAGTATAGTATGTTAAAGTTATAAAAAGTCATAGTATAGTATGTTAAAGTTATAAAAGGTCATAGTATAGTATGTTGACATATCATAAAAAGTCATTGTATAGTATGTTAAAGTTATAAAAAGTCATAGTATAGTATGTTAAAGTTATAAAAAGTCATAGTATAGTATGTTAAAGTTACAAAAAGTCATAGTATAGTATGTTAAAGTTATAAAAAGTCATAGTATAGTATGTTGACATATCAGAAAAAGTCATAGTGTAGTATGTTAAAGTTATAAAAAGTCATAGTATAGTATGTTAAAGTTATAAAAAGTCATAGTATAGTATGTTAAAGTTATAAAAAGTCATAGTATAGTATGTTGACATATCATAAAAAGTCATAGTATAGTATGTTAAAGTTATAAAAGGTCATAGTATAGTATGTTAAAGTTATAAAAAGTCATAGTATAGTATGTTGACATATCATAAAAAGTCATGGTATAGTATGTTAAAGTTATAAAAGGTCATAGTATAGTATGTTGACATATCATAAAAAGTCATAGTATAGTATGTTAAAGTTATAAAAAGTCATAGTATAGTATGTCGAAAAGTTATAAAAAGTCATAATATAGTATGTTGACATATCATAAAAAGTCATAGTATAGTACGTTAAAGTTATAAAAAGTCATAGTATAGTATGTTGACTTATAAAAAGTCATAGTATAATATGTTAAAGTTATAAAAAGTCATAGTATAGTATGTTAAAGTTATAAAAAGTCATAGTATGGTATGTCGAAAAGTTATAAAAAGTCATAATATAGTATGTTGACATATCATAAAAAGTTATAGTATAGTATGTTAAAGTTATAAAAAGTCATAGTATAGTATGTTGACATATCATAAAAAGTCATAGTATAGTATGTTAAAGTTATAAAAAGTCATAGTATATTATGTCGAAAAGTTATAAAAAGTCATAATATAGTATGTTGACATATCATAAAAAGTTATAGTATAGTATGTTAAAGTTATAAAAAGTCATAGTATAGTATGTTGACATATAAAAAGTCATAGTATAATATGTTAAAGTTATAAAAAGTCATAGTATAGTATGTTAAAGTTATAAAAAGTCATAGTATAGTATGTTGACATATAAAAAGTCATAGTATAATATGTTAAAGTTATAAAATGTCATAGTATAGTATGTAAAAAAGTTATAAAAAGTCATAGTATAGTATGCTAAAGTTATAAAAAGTCATAGTATAGTATGTCAAAAAGTTATAAAAAGTCATAATATAGTATGTTGACATATAAAAAATCATAGTATAGTATGTTAAAGTTATAAAAAGTCATAGTATAGTATGTTAAAGTTATAAAAAGTCATAGTATAGTATGTCGAAAAGTTATAAAAAGTCATAATATAGTATGTTGACATATCATAAAAAGTTATAGTATAGTATGTTAAAGTTATAAAAAGTCATAGTATAGTATGTTGACATATAAAAAGTCATAGTATAATATGTTAAAGTTATAAAAAGTCATAGTATAGTATGTCAAAAAGTTATAAAAAGTCATAGTATAATATGTTAAAGTTATAAAAAGTCATAGTATAGTATGTTGAAAAGTTATAAAAAGTCATAGTATAGTATGTTGACATATCATAAAAAGTCATAGTATAGTATGTTAAAGTTATAAAAGGTCATAGTATAGTATGTTAAAGTTATAAAAAGTCATAGTATAGAATGATAAAGTTATAAAAACTCATAGTATAGTATGTTAAAGTTATAAAAAGTCATAGTATAGTATGTTGACATATCATAAAAAGTCATAGTATAGTATGTTAAAGTTATAAAAGGTCATAGTATAGTATGTTAAAGTTATACAAAGTCATAGTATAGTATGTTAAAGTTATAAAAAGTCATAGTATGGTATGTTGACATATCATAAAAAGTTATAGTATAGTATGTTAAAGTTATAAAAAGTCACAGTATAGTATGTTGACATATCATAAAAAGTCATAGTATAGTATGTTAAAGTTATAAAAAGTCATAGTATATTATGTCGAAAAGTTATAAAAAGTCATAATATAGTATGTTGACATATCATAAAAAGTTATGGTATAGTATGTTAAAGTTATAAAAAGTCATAGTATAGTATGTTGACATATAAAAAGTCATAGAATAATATGTTAAAGTTATAAAAAGTCATAGTATAGTATGTTAAAGTTATAAAAAGTCATAATATAGTATGTTGACATATAAAAAGTCATAGTATAATATGTTAAAGTTATAAAAAGTCATAGTATAGTATGATAAAGTTATAAAAAGTCATAGTATAGTATGTTGACATATAAAAAGTCATAGTATAATATGTTAAAGTTATAAAAAGTCATAGTATAGAATGTTAAAGTTATAAAAAGTCATAGTATAGAATGTTAAAGTTATAAAAAGTCATAGTATAGTATGTCGAAAAGTTATAAAAAGTCATAATATAGTATGTTGACATATCATAAAAAGTTATAGTATAGTATGTTAAAGTTAAAAAAAGTCATAGTATAGTATGTTGACATATAAAAAGTCATAGTATAATATGTTAAAGTTATAAAAAGTCATAGTATAGTATGTCAAAAAGTTATAAAAATTCATAGTATAATATGTTAAAGTTATAAAAAGTCATAGTATAGTATGTTGAAAAGTTATAAAAAGTCATAGTATAGTATGTTGACATATCATAAAAAGTCATAGTATAGTATGTTAAACTTATAAAAGGTCATAGTATAGTATGTTAAAGTTATAAAAAGTCATAGTATAGAATGATAAAGTTATAAAAACTCATAGTATAGTATGTTAAAGTTATAAAAAGTCATAGTATAGTATGTTGACATATCATAAAAAGTCATAGTATAGTATGTTAAAGTTATAAAAGGTCATAGCATAGTATGTTAAAGTTATACAAAGTCATAGTACAGTATGTTAAAGTTATAAAAAGTCATAGTATAGTATGTTAAAGTTATACAAAGTCATAGTACAGTATGTTAAAGTTATAAAAAGTCATAGTATAGTATGTTAAAGTTATAAAAAGTCATAGTATAGTATGTTAAAGTTATAAAAAGTCATAGTATAGCATGTTAAAGTTATAAAAAGTCATAGTATACTATGTTGACATATCATAAAAAGTCATAGTATAGTATGTTGACATATCATAAAAAGTCATAGTATAGAATGTTAAAGCTATAAAAAGTCATAGTATAGTATGTTGACATATCATAAAAAGTCATAGTATAGTATGTTAAAGTTATAAAAAGTCATAGTATAGTATGTTAAAGCTATAAAAAGTCATAGTATAGTATGTTAAAGTTATAAAAAGTAATAGTATAGTATGTTAAAGCTATAAAAAGTCATAGTATAGTATGTTAAAGTTATAAAAAGTCATAGTATAGTATGTTAAACTTATAAAAAGTCATAGTATAGTATGTTGACATATCATAAAAAGTCATAGTATAGTATGTTAAAGTTATAAAAGGTCATAGTATAGTATGTTAAAGTTATAAAAAGTCATAGTATAGTATGTTAAAGTTATAAAAAGTCATAGTATAGTATGTTGACATATAAAAAGTCATAGTATAGTATGTCAAAAAGTTATAAAAAGTCATATTTAAGTATGTTAGTTATAAAAAGTCATAGTATAGTATGTTAAAGTTATAAAAGGTCATAGTATAGTATGTTAAAGTTATAAAAAGTCATAGTATAGTATGTTGACATATCATAAAAAGTCATAATATAGTATGTTAAAGTTATAAAAAGTCATAGTATAGTATGTTAAAGTTATAAAAAGTCATAGTATAGTATGTTGACATATCAGAAAAAGTCATAGTATAGTATGTTAAAGTTATAAAAAGTCATAGTATAGTATGTTAAAGTTATAAAAAGTCATAGTATAGTATGTTAAAGTTATAAAAAGTCATAGTATAGTATGTTGACATATCATAAAAAGTCATAGTATAGTATGTTAAAGTTATAAAAGGTCATAGTATAGTATGTTAAAGTTATAAAAAGTCATAGTATAGTATGTTGACATATCATAAAAAGTCATGGTATAGTATGTTAAAGTTATAAAAGGTCATAGTATAGTATGTTGACATATCATAAAAAGTCATAGTATAGTATGTTAAAGTTATAAAAAGTCATAGTATAGTATGTTAAAGTTATAAAAGGTCATAGTATAGTATGTTGACATATCATAAAAAGTCATTGTATAGTATGTTAAAGTTATAAAAAGTCATAGTATAGTATGTTAAAGTTATAAAAAGTCATAGTATAGTATGTTAAAGTTACAAAAAGTCATAGTATAGTATGTTAAAGTTATAAAAAGTCATAGTATAGTATGTTGACATATCAGAAAAAGTCATAGTGTAGTATGTTAAAGTTATAAAAAGTCATAGTATAGTATGTTAAAGTTATAAAAAGTCATAGTATAGTATGTTAAAGTTATAAAAAGTCATAGTATAGTATGTTGACATATCATAAAAAGTCATAGTATAGTATGTTAAAGTTATAAAAGGTCATAGTATAGTATGTTAAAGTTATAAAAAGTCATAGTATAGTATGTTGACATATCATAAAAAGTCATGGTATAGTATGTTAAAGTTATAAAAGGTCATAGTATAGTATGTTGACATATCATAAAAAGTCATAGTATAGTATGTTAAAGTTATAAAAAGTCATAGTATAGTATGTCGAAAAGTTATAAAAAGTCATAATATAGTATGTTGACATATCATAAAAAGTCATAGTATAGTACGTTAAAGTTATAAAAAGTCATAGTATAGTATGTTGACTTATAAAAAGTCATAGTATAATATGTTAAAGTTATAAAAAGTCATAGTATAGTATGTTAAAGTTATAAAAAGTCATAGTATGGTATGTCGAAAAGTTATAAAAAGTCATAATATAGTATGTTGACATATCATAAAAAGTTATAGTATAGTATGTTAAAGTTATAAAAAGTCATAGTATAGTATGTTGACATATCATAAAAAGTCATAGTATAGTATGTTAAAGTTATAAAAAGTCATAGTATATTATGTCGAAAAGTTATAAAAAGTCATAATATAGTATGTTGACATATCATAAAAAGTTATAGTATAGTATGTTAAAGTTATAAAAAGTCATAGTATAGTATGTTGACATATAAAAAGTCATAGTATAATATGTTAAAGTTATAAAAAGTCATAGTATAGTATGTTAAAGTTATAAAAAGTCATAGTATAGTATGTTGACATATAAAAAGTCATAGTATAATATGTTAAAGTTATAAAAAGTCATAGTATAGTATGTAAAAAAGTTATAAAAAGTCATAGTATAGTATGCTAAAGTTATAAAAAGTCATAGTATAGTATGTCAAAAAGTTATAAAAAGTCATAATATAGTATGTTGACATATAAAAAATCATAGTATAGTATGTTAAAGTTATAAAAAGTCATAGTATAGTATGTTAAAGTTATAAAAAGTCATAGTATAGTATGTCGAAAAGTTATAAAAAGTCATAATATAGTATGTTGACATATCATAAAAAGTTATAGTATAGTATGTTAAAGTTATAAAAAGTCATAGTATAGTATGTTGACATATAAAAAGTCATAGTATAATATGTTAAAGTTATAAAAAGTCATAGTATAGTATGTCAAAAAGTTATAAAAAGTCATAGTATAATATGTTAAAGTTATAAAAAGTCATAGTATAGTATGTTGAAAAGTTATAAAAAGTCATAGTATAGTATGTTGACATATCATAAAAAGTCATAGTATAGTATGTTAAAGTTATAAAAGGTCATAGTATAGTATGTTAAAGTTATAAAAAGTCATAGTATAGAATGATAAAGTTATAAAAACTCATAGTATAGTATGTTAAAGTTATAAAAAGTCATAGTATAGTATGTTGACATATCATAAAAAGTCATAGTATAGTATGTTAAAGTTATAAAAGGTCATAGTATAGTATGTTAAAGTTATACAAAGTCATAGTACAGTATGTTAAAGTTATAAAAAGTCATAGTATAGTATGTTAAAGTTATAAAAAGTCATAGTATAGTATGTTAAAGTTACAAAAAGTCATAGTATAGTATGTTAAAGTTATAAAAAGTCATAGTATAGTATGTTGACATATCAGAAAAAGTCATAGTGTAGTATGTTAAAGTTATAAAAAGTCATAGTATAGTATGTTAAAGTTATAAAAAGTCATAGTATAGTATGTTAAAGTTATAAAAAGTCATAGTATAGTATGTTGACATATCATAAAAAGTCATAGTATAGTATGTTAAAGTTATAAAAGGTCATAGTATAGTATGTTAAAGTTATAAAAAGTCATAGTATAGTATGTTGACATATCATAAAAAGTCATGGTATAGTATGTTAAAGTTATAAAAGGTCATAGTATAGTATGTTGACATATCATAAAAAGTCATAGTATAGTATGTTAAAGTTATAAAAAGTCATAGTATAGTATGTCGAAAAGTTATAAAAAGTCATAATATAGTATGTTGACATATCATAAAAAGTCATAGTATAGTACGTTAAAGTTATAAAAAGTCATAGTATAGTATGTTGACTTATAAAAAGTCATAGTATAATATGTTAAAGTTATAAAAAGTCATAGTATAGTATGTTAAAGTTATAAAAAGTCATAGTATGGTATGTCGAAAAGTTATAAAAAGTCATAATATAGTATGTTGACATATCATAAAAAGTTATAGTATAGTATGTTAAAGTTATAAAAAGTCATAGTATAGTATGTTGACATATCATAAAAAGTCATAGTATAGTATGTTAAAGTTATAAAAAGTCATAGTATATTATGTCGAAAAGTTATAAAAAGTCATAATATAGTATGTTGACATATCATAAAAAGTTATAGTATAGTATGTTAAAGTTATAAAAAGTCATAGTATAGTATGTTGACATATAAAAAGTCATAGTATAATATGTTAAAGTTATAAAAAGTCATAGTATAGTATGTTAAAGTTATAAAAAGTCATAGTATAGTATGTTGACATATAAAAAGTCATAGTATAATATGTTAAAGTTATAAAAAGTCATAGTATAGTATGTAAAAAAGTTATAAAAAGTCATAGTATAGTATGTTAAAGTTATAAAAAGTCATAGTATAGTATGTCAAAAAGTTATAAAAAGTCATAATATAGTATGTTGACATATAAAAAATCATAGTATAGTATGTTAAAGTTATAAAAAGTCATAGTATAGTATGTTAAAGTTATAAAAAGTCATAGTATAGTATGTCGAAAAGTTATAAAAAGTCATAATATAGTATGTTGACATATCATAAAAAGTTATAGTATAGTATGTTAAAGTTATAAAAAGTCATAGTATAGTATGTTGACATATAAAAAGTCATAGTATAATATGTTAAAGTTATAAAAAGTCATAGTATAGTATGTCAAAAAGTTATAAAAAGTCATAGTATAATATGTTAAAGTTATAAAAAGTCATAGTATAGTATGTTGAAAAGTTATAAAAAGTCATAGTATAGTATGTTGACATATCATAAAAAGTCATAGTATAGTATGTTAAAGTTATAAAAGGTCATAGTATAGTATGTTAAAGTTATAAAAAGTCATAGTATAGAATGATAAAGTTATAAAAACTCATAGTATAGTATGTTAAAGTTATAAAAAGTCATAGTATAGTATGTTGACATATCATAAAAAGTCATAGTATAGTATGTTAAAGTTATAAAAGGTCATAGTATAGTATGTTAAAGTTATACAAAGTCATAGTACAGTATGTTAAAGTTATAAAAAGTCATAGTATAGTATGTTAAAGTTATAAAAAGTCATAGTATAGTATGTTGAAAAGTCATAAAAAGTCATAATATAGTATGTTAAAGTTATAAAAAGTCATAGTATAGTATGTTAAAGTTATAAAAAGTCATAGTATAGTAAGTTAAAGTTATAAAAAGTCATAGTATAGTATGTTAAAGTTATAAAAAGTCATAGTATAGTATGTTAAAGTTATAAAAAGTCATAGTATAGTAAGTTAAAGTTACAAAAAGTCATAGTATATTATGTTAAAGTTATAAAAAGTCATAGTATAGTATGTTGACATATCATAAAAAGTCATAGTATAGTATGTTGACATATCATAAAAAGTCATACTATAGAATGTTAAAGCTATAAAAAGTCATAGTATAGTATGTTGACATATCATAAAAAGTCATAGTATAGTATGTTAAAGTTATAAAAAGTCATAGTATATTATGTCGAAAAGTTATAAAAAGTCATAGTATAGTATGTTAAAGTTATAAAAAGTCATAGTATAGTATGTTAAAGTTATAAAAAGTCATAGTATAGTATGTTAAAGTTATAAAAAGTCATAGTATAGTATGTTAAAGTTATAAAAAGTCATAGTATAGTATGTTGACATATCATAAAAAGTTATAGTATAGTATGTTAAAGTTATAAAAAGTCATAGTATAGTATGTTAACATATAAAAAGCCAAAGTATAATATGTTAAAGTTATAAAAAGTCATAGTATAGTATGTCAAAAAGTTATAAAAAGTCATAGTATAGTATGTTAAAGTTATAAAAGGTCATAGTATAGTATGTTAAAGTTATAAAAAGTCATAGTATAGTATGTTAAAGTTATAAAAAGTCATAGTATATAAAAAGTCATAGTATAGTATGTTAAAGTTATAAAAAGTCATAGTATAGTATGTTGACATATCATAAAAAGTCATAGTATAGTATGTTAAAGTTATAAAAGGTCATAGTATAGTATGTTAAAGTTATAAAAAGTCATAGTATAGTATGTTAAAGTTATAAAAAGTCATAGTATAGTATGTTGACATATCATAAAAAGTCATAGTATAGTATGTTAAAGTTATAAAAGGTCATAGTATAGTATGTTGACATATCATAAAAAGTCATAGTATAGTATGTTAAAGTTATAAAAAGTCATAGTATAGTATGTTAAAGTTATAAAAAGTCATAGTACAGTATGTTAAAGTTATAAAAAGTCATAGTATAGTATGTTGACATATCATAAAAAGTCATAGTATAGTATGTTAAAGTTATAAAAGGTCATAGTATAGTATGTTAAAGTTATAAAAAGTCATAGTATAGTATGTTAAAGTTATAAAAAGTCATAGTATAGTATGTTGACATATCATAAAAAGTCATTGTATAGTATGTTAAAGTTATAAAAGGTCATAGTATAGTATGTTGACATATCATAAAAAGTCATAGTATAGTATGTTAAAGTTATAAAAAGTCATAGTATAGTATGTTAAAGTTATAAAAAGTCATAGTATAGTATGTTAAAGTTATAAAAGGTCATAGTATAGTATGTTGACATATCATAAAAAGTCATAGTATAGTATGTTAAAGTTATAAAAAGTCACAGTATAGTATGTTAAAGTTATAAAAAATCATAGTATAGTATGTTAAAGTTATAAAAAGTCATAGTATGGTATGTTGACATATCATAAAAAGTTATAGTATAGTATGTTAAAGTTATAAAAAGTCACAGTATAGTATGTTGACATATCATAAAAAGTCATAGTATAGTATGTTAAAGTTATAAAAAGTCATAGTATATTATGTCGAAAAGTTATAAAAAGTCATAATATAGTATGTTGACATATCATAAAAAGTTATGGTATAGTATGTTAAAGTTATAAAAAGTCATAGTATAGTATGTTGACATATAAAAAGTCATAGAATAATATGTTAAAGTTATAAAAAGTCATAGTATAGTATGTTAAAGTTATAAAAAGTCATAATATAGTATGTTGACATATAAAAAGTCATAGTATAATATGTTAAAGTTATAAAAAGTCATAGTATAGTATGATAAAGTTATAAAAAGTCATAGTATAGTATGTTGACATATAAAAAGTCATAGTATAATATGTTAAAGTTATAAAAAGTCATAGTATAGAATGTTAAAGTTATAAAAAGTCATAGTATAGAATGTTAAAGTTATAAAAAGTCATAGTATAGTATGTCGAAAAGTTATAAAAAGTCATAATATAGTATGTTGACATATCATAAAAAGTTATAGTATAGTATGTTAAAGTTAAAAAAAGTCATAGTATAGTATGTTGACATATAAAAAGTCATAGTATAATATGTTAAAGTTATAAAAAGTCATAGTATAGTATGTCAAAAAGTTATAAAAATTCATAGTATAATATGTTAAAGTTATAAAAAGTCATAGTATAGTATGTTGAAAAGTTATAAAAAGTCATAGTATAGTATGTTGACATATCATAAAAAGTCATAGTATAGTATGTTAAACTTATAAAAGGTCATAGTATAGTATGTTAAAGTTATAAAAAGTCATAGTATAGAATGATAAAGTTATAAAAACTCATAGTATAGTATGTTAAAGTTATAAAAAGTCATAGTATAGTATGTTGACATATCATAAAAAGTCATAGTATAGTATGTTAAAGTTATAAAAGGTCATAGCATAGTATGTTAAAGTTATACAAAGTCATAGTACAGTATGTTAAAGTTATAAAAAGTCATAGTATAGTATGTTAAAGTTATACAAAGTCATAGTACAGTATGTTAAAGTTATAAAAAGTCATAGTATAGTATGTTAAAGTTATAAAAAGTCATAGTATAGTATGTTAAAGTTATAAAAAGTCATAGTATAGCATGTTAAAGTTATAAAAAGTCATAGTATACTATGTTGACATATCATAAAAAGTCATAGTATAGTATGTTGACATATCATAAAAAGTCATAGTATAGAATGTTAAAGCTATAAAAAGTCATAGTATAGTATGTTGACATATCATAAAAAGTCATAGTATAGTATGTTAAAGTTATAAAAAGTCATAGTATAGTATGTTAAAGCTATAAAAAGTCATAGTATAGTATGTTAAAGTTATAAAAAGTAATAGTATAGTATGTTAAAGCTATAAAAAGTCATAGTATAGTATGTTAAAGTTATAAAAAGTCATAGTATAGTATGTTAAAGTTATAAAAAGTCATAGTATAGTATGTTGACATATCATAAAAAGTTATAGTATAGTATGTTAAAGTTATAAAAAGTCATAGTATAGTATGTCAAAAAGTTATAAAAAGTCATAGTATAGTATGTTAAAGTTATAAAAAGTCATAGTATAGTATGTTAAAGTTATAAAAAGTCAAAGTATAGTATGTTGACATATCATAAAAAGTCATAGTATAGTATGTTAAAGTTACAAAAGGTCATAGTATAGTATGTTAAAGTTATAAAAAGTCATAGTATAGTATGTTAAAGTTATAAAAAGTCATAGTATAGTATGTTAAAGTTATAAAAAGTCATAGTATAGTATGTTAAACTTATAAAAAGTCATAGTATAGTATGTTAAAGTTATGAAAAGTCATAGTATAGTATGTTAAAGTTATACAAAGTCATAGTATAGTATGTTAAAGATATAAAAAGTCATAGTATAGTATGTTAAAGTTATAAAAAGTCATAGTATAGTATGTTAAAGTTATAAAAAGTCATAGTATAGTATGTTAACATATAAAAAGCCATAGTATAATATGTTAAAGTTATAAAAAGTCATAGTATAGTATGTCAAAAAGTTATAAAAAGTCATAGTATAGTATGTTAAAGTTATAAAAAGTCATAGTATAGTATGTTGACATATCATAAAAAGTCATAGTATAGTATGTTAAAGTTATAAAAGGTCATAGTATAGTATGTTAAAGTTATACAAAGTCATAGTACAGTATGTTAAAGTTATAAAAAGTCATAGTATAGTATGTTAAAGTTATAAAAAGTCATAGTATAGTATGTTGAAAAGTCATAAAAAGTCATAATATAGTATGTCAAAAAGTTATAAAAAGTCATAGTATAGTATGTTAAAGTTATAAAAGGTCATAGCATAGTATGTTAAAGTTATACAAAGTCATAGTACAGTATGTTAAAGTTATAAAAAGTCATAGTATAGTATGTTAAAGTTATAAAAAGTCATAGTATAGTATGTTGAAAAGTCATAAAAAGTCATAATATAGTATGTCAAAAAGTTATAAAAAGTCATAGTATAGTATGTTAAAGTTATAAAAGGTCATAGCATAGTATGTTAAAGTTATACAAAGTCATAGTACAGTATGTTAAAGTTATAAAAAGTCATAGTATAGTATGTTAAAGTTATAAAAAGTCATAGTATAGTATGTTAAAGCTATAAAAAGTCATAGTATAGTATGTTAAAGTTATAAAAAGTCATAGTATAGTATGTTAAAGCTATAAAAAGTCATAGTATATTATGTTAAAGTTATAAAAAGTCATAGTATAGTATGTTAAAGTTATAAAAAGTCATAGTATAGTATGTTGACATATCATAAAAAGTTATAGTATAGTATGTTAAAGTTATAAAAAGTCATAGTATAGTATGTTAACATATAAAAAGCCATAGTATAATATGTTAAAGTTATAAAAAGTCATAGTATAGTATGTCAAAAAGTTATAAAAAGTCATAGTATAGTATGTTAAAGTTATAAAAAGTCATAGTATAGTATGTTAAAGTTATAAAAAGTCAAAGTATAGTATGTTGACATATCATAAAAAGTCATAGTATAGTATGTTAAAGTTACAAAAGGTCATAGTATAGTATGTTAAAGTTATAAAAAGTATAGTATAGTATGTTAAAGTTATAAAAAGTCATAGTATAGTATGTTAAAGTTATAAAAAGTCATAGTATAGTATGTTAAACTTATAAAAAGTCATAGTATAGTATGTTGACATATAAAAAGTCATAGTATAGTATGTCAAAAAGTTATAAAAAGTCATATTTAAGTATGTTAGTTATAAAAAGTCATAGTATAGTATGTTAAAGTTATAAAAGGTCATAGTATAGTATGTTAAAGTTATAAAAAGTCATAGTATAGTATGTTAAAGTTATAAAAAGTCATAGTATAGTATGTTGACATATAAAAAGTCATAGTATAGTATGTCAAAAAGTTATAAAAAGTCATATTTAAGTATGTTAGTTATAAAAAGTCATAGTATAGTATGTTAAAGTTATAAAAGGTCATAGTATAGTATGTTAAAGTTATAAAAAGTCATAGTATAGTATGTTGACATATCATAAAAAGTCATAGTATAGTATGTTAAAGTTATAAAAAGTCATAGTATAGTATGTTAAAGTTATAAAAAGTCATAGTATAGTATGTTGACATATCAGAAAAAGTCATAGTATAGTATGTTAAAGTTATAAAAAGTCATAGTATAGTATGTTAAAGTTATAAAAAGTCATAGTATAGTATGTTAAAGTTATAAAAAGTCATAGTATAGTATGTTGACATATCATAAAAAGTCATAGTATAGTATGTTAAAGTTATAAAAGGTCATAGTATAGTATGTTAAAGTTATAAAAAGTCATAGTATAGTATGTTGACATATCATAAAAAGTCATGGTATAGTATGTTAAAGTTATAAAAGGTCATAGTATAGTATGTTGACATATCATAAAAAGTCATAGTATAGTATGTTAAAGTTATAAAAAGTCATAGTATAGTATGTTAAAGTTATAAAAAGTCATAGTATAGTATGTTAAAGTTATAAAAGGTCATAGTATAGTATGTTGACATATCATAAAAAGTCATTGTATAGTATGTTAAAGTTATAAAAAGTCATATTATAGTATGTTAAAGTTATAAAAAGTCATAGTATAGTATGTTAAAGTTATAAAAAGTCATAGTATAGTATGTTAAAGTTATGAAAAGTCATAGTATAGTATGTCGAAAAGTTATAAAAAGTCATAATATAGTATGTTGACATATCATAAAAAGTCATAGTATAGTACGTTAAAGTTATAAAAAGTCATAGTATAGTATGTTGACTTATAAAAAGTCATAGTATAATATGTTAAAGTTATAAAAAGTCATAGTATAGTATGTTAAAGTTATAAAAAGTCATAGTATGGTATGTCGAAAAGTTATAAAAAGTCATAATAAAGTATGTTGACATATCATAAAAAGTTAAAGTATAGTATGTTAAAGTTATAAAAAGTCATAGTATAGTATGTTGACATATCATAAAAAGTCATAGTATAGTATGTTAAAGTTATAAAAAGTCATAGTATATTATGTCGAAAAGTTATAAAAAGTCATAATATAGTATGTTGACATATCATAAAAAGTTATAGTATAGTATGTTAAAGTTATAAAAAGTCATAGTATAGTATGTTAAAGTTATAAAAAGTCATAGTATAGTATGTTAAAGTTATAAAAAGTCATATTATAGTATGTTGACATATCATAAAAAGTCATAGTATAGTATGTTAAAGTTATAAAAGGTCATAGTATAGTATGTTAAAGTTATAAAAAGTCATAGTATAGTATGTTAAAGTTATAAAAAGTCATAGTATAGTATGTTGACATATCATAAAAAGTCATTGTATAGTATGTTAAAGTTATAAAAAGTCATATTATAGTATGTTAAAGTTATAAAAAGTCATAGTATAGTATGTTAAAGTTATAAAAAGTCATAGTATAGTATGTTAAAGTTATAAAAGGTCATAGTATAGTATGTTGACATATCATAAAAAGTCATTGTATAGTATGTTAAAGTTATAAAAAGTCATATTATAGTATGTTAAAGTTATAAAAAGTCATAGTATAGTATGTTAAAGTTACAAAAAGTCATAGTATAGTATGTTAAAGTTATAAAAAGTCATAGTATAGTATGTTAAAGTTATGAAAAGTCATAGTATAGTATGTCGAAAAGTTATAAAAAGTCATAATATAGTATGTTGACATATCATAAAAAGTCATAGTATAGTATGTTAAAGTTATAAAAAGTCATAGTATAGTATGTTGACTTATAAAAAGTCATAGTATAATATGTTAAAGTTATAAAAAGTCATAGTATAGTATGTTAAAGTTATAAAAAGTCATAGTATGGTATGTCGAAAAGTTATAAAAAGTCATAATATAGTATGTTGACATATCATAAAAAGTTATAGTATAGTATGTTAAAGTTATAAAAAGTCATAGTATAGTATGTTGACATATCATAAAAAGTCATAGTATAGTATGTTAAAGTTATAAAAAGTCATAGTATATTATGTCGAAAAGTTATAAAAAGTCATAATATAGTATGTTGACATATCATAAAAAGTTATAGTATAGTATGTTAAAGTTATAAAAAGTCATAGTATAGTATGTTAAAGTTATAAAAAGTCATAGTATAGTATGTTAAAGTTATAAAAAGTCATATTATAGTATGTTGACATATCATAAAAAGTCATAGTATAGTATGTTAAAGTTATAAAAGGTCATAGTATAGTATGTTAAAGTTATAAAAAGTCATAGTATAGTATGTTAAAGTTATAAAAAGTCATAGTATAGTATGTTGACATATCATAAAAAGTCATTGTATAGTATGTTAAAGTTATAAAAGGTCATAGTATAGTATGTTGACATATCATAAAAAGTCATAGTATAGTATGTTAAAGTTATAAAAAGTCATAGTATAGTATGTTAAAGTTATAAAAAGTCATAGTATAGTATGTTAAAGTTATAAAAGGTCATAGTATAGTATGTTGACATATCATAAAAAGTCATAGTATAGTATGTTAAAGTTATAAAAAGTCATAGTATAGTATGTTAAAGTTATAAAAAGTCATAGTATAGTATGTTAAAGTTATAAAAAGTCATAGTATAATATGTTAAAGTTATAAAAAGTCATAGTATAGTATGTCAAAAAGTTATAAAAATTCATAGTATAATATGTTAAAGTTATAAAAAGTCATAGTATAGTATGTTGAAAAGTTATAAAAAGTCATAGTATAGTATGTTGACATATCATAAAAAGTCATAGTATAGTATGTTAAAGTTATAAAAAGTCATAGTATAGTATGTTAAAGTTATAAAAAGTCATAGTATAGTATGTTAAAGTTATAAAAAATCATAGTATAGTATGTTAAAGTTATAAAAAGTCATAGTATGGTATGTTGACATATCATAAAAAGTTATAGTATAGTATGTTAAAGTTATAAAAAGTCACAGTATAGTATGTTGACATATCATAAAAAGTCATAGTATAGTATGTTAAAGTTATAAAAAGTCATAGTATATTATGTCGAAAAGTTATAAAAAGTCATAATATAGTATGTTGACATATCATAAAAAGTTATGGTATAGTATGTTAAAGTTATAAAAAGTCATAGTATAGTATGTTGACATATAAAAAGTCATAGAATAATATGTTAAAGTTATAAAAAGTCATAGTATAGTATGTTAAAGTTATAAAAAGTCATAATATAGTATGTTGACATATAAAAAGTCATAGTATAATATGTTAAAGTTATAAAAGTCATAGTATAGTATGTTAAAGTTATAAAAAGTCATAGTATAGTATGTTGACATATAAAAAGTCATAGTATAATATGTTAAAGTTATAAAAAGTCATAGTATAGAATGTTAAAGTTATAAAAAGTCATAGTATAGAATGTTAAAGTTATAAAAAGTCATAGTATAGTATGTCGAAAAGTTATAAAAAGTCATAATATAGTATGTTGACATATCATAAAAAGTTATAGTATAGTATGTTAAAGTTATAAAAAGTCATAGTATAGTATGTTGACATATAAAAAGTCATAGTATAATATGTTAAAGTTATAAAAAGTCATAGTATAGTATGTCAAAAAGTTATAAAAATTCATAGTATAATATGTTAAAGTTATAAAAAGTCATAGTATAGTATGTTGAAAAGTTATAAAAAGTCATAGTATAGTATGTTGACATATCATAAAAAGTCATAGTATAGTATGTTAAACTTATAAAAGGTCATAGTATAGTATGTTAAAGTTATAAAAAGTCATAGTATAGTATGTTAAAGTTATAAAAAGTCATAGTATAGTATGTTGACATATCATAAAAAGTCATAGTATAGTATGTTAAAGTTATAAAAGGTCATAGCATAGTATGTTAAAGTTATACAAAGTCATAGTACAGTATGTTAAAGTTATAAAAAGTCATAGTATAGTATGTTAAAGTTATACAAAATCATAGTACAGTATGTTAAAGTTATAAAAAGTCATAGTATAGTATGTTGAAAAGTCATAAAAAGTCATAATATAGTATGTCAAAAAGTTATAAAAAGTCATAGTATAGTATGTTAAAGTTATAAAAATTCCTAGTATAGTATGTTAAAGTTATACAAAGTCATAGTATAGTATCTTAAAGTTGTAAAAAGTCATAGTATAGTATGTTAAAGTTATAAAAAGGCATAGTATAGTATGTTAAAGTTATAAAAAGTCATAGTATAGCATGTTAAAGTTATAAAAAGTCATAGTATACTATGTTGACATATCATAAAAAGTCATAGTATAGTATGTTGACATATCATAAAAAGTCATAGTATAGAATGTTAAAGCTATAAAAAGTCATAGTATAGTATGTTGACATATCATAAAAAGTCATAGTATAGTATGTTAAAGTTATAAAAAGTCATAGTATAGTATGTTAAAGCTATAAAAAGTCATAGTATAGTATGTTAAAGTTATAAAAAGTCATAGTATAGTATGTTAAAGTTATAAAAAGTCATAGTATAGTATGTTAAAGTTATAAAAAGTCATAGTATAGTATGTTGACATGTCATAAAAAGTTATAGTATAGTATGTTAAAGTTATAAAAAGTCATAGTATAGTATGTTAACATATAAAAAGCCATAGTATAATATGTTAAAGTTATAAAAAGTCATAGTATAGTATGTCAAAAAGTTATAAAAAGTCATAGTATAGTATGTTAAAGTTATAAAAAGTCATAGTATAGTATGTTAAAGTTATAAAAAGTCAAAGTATAGTATGTTGACATATCATAAAAAGTCATAGTATAGTATGTTAAAGTTACAAAAGGTCATAGTATAGTATGTTAAAGTTATAAAAAGTCATAGTATAGTATGTTAAAGTTATAAAAAGTCATAGTATAGTATGTTAAACTTATAAAAAGTTATAGTATAGTATGTTAAAGTTATGAAAAGTCATAGTATAGTATGTTAAAGTTATACAAAGTCATAGTATAGTATGTTAAAGATATAAAAAGTCATAGTATAGTATGTTAAAGTTATAAAAAGTCATAGTATAGTATGTTAAAGTTATAAAAAGTCATAGTATAGTATGTTAACATATAAAAAGCCATAGTATAATATGTTAAAGTTATAAAAAGTCATAGTATAGTATGTTAAAGTTATAAAAAGTCATAGTATAGTATGTTGACATATCATAAAAAGTCATAGTATAGTATGTTAAAGTTATAAAAGGTCATAGCATAGTATGTTAAAGTTATACAAAGTCATAGTACAGTATGTTAAAGTTATAAAAAGTCATAGTATAGTATGTTAAAGTTATACAAAGTCATAGTACAGTATGTTAAAGTTATAAAAAGTCATAGTATAGTACGTTGAAAAGTCATAAAAAGTCATAATATAGTATGTCAAAAAGTTATAAAAAGTCATAGTATAGTATGTTAAAGTTATAAAAATTCCTAGTATAGTATGTTAAAGTTATACAAAGTCATAGTATAGTATCTTAAAGTTGTAAAAAGTCATAGTATAGTATGTTAAAGTTATAAAAAGTCATAGTATAGTATGTTAAAGTTATAAAAAGTCATAGTATAGCATGTTAAAGTTATAAAAAGTCATAGTATACTATGTTGACATATCATAAAAAGTCATAGTATAGTATGTTGACATATCATAAAAAGTCATAGTATAGAATGTTAAAGCTATAAAAAGTCATAGTATAGTATGTTGACATATCATAAAAAGTCATAGTATAGTATGTTAAAGTTATAAAAAGTCATAGTATAGTATGTTAAAGCTATAAAAAGTCATAGTATAGTATGTTAAAGTTATAAAAAGTCATAGTATAGTATGTTAAAGCTATAAAAAGTCATAGTATAGTATGTTAAAGTTATAAAAAGTCATAGTATAGTATGTTAAAGTTATAAAAAGTCATAGTATAGTATGTTGACATATAAAAAGTCATAGTATAGTATGTCAAAAAGTTATAAAAAGTCATATTTAAGTATGTTAGTTATAAAAAGTCATAGTATAGTATGTTAAAGTTATAAAGGTCATAGTATAGTATGTTAAAGTTATAAAAAGTCATAGTATAGTATGTTGACATATCATAAAAAGTCATAGTATAGTATGTTAAAGTTATAAAAAGTCATAGTATAGTATGTTAAAGTTATAAAAAGTCATAGTATAGTATGTTGACATATCAGAAAAAGTCATAGTATAGTATGTTAAAGGTATAAAAAGTCATAGTATAGTATGTTAAAGTTATAAAAAGTCATAGTATAGTATGTTAAAGTTATAAAAAGTCATAGTATAGTATGTTGACATATCATAAAAAGTCATAGTATAGTATGTTAAAGTTATAAAAGGTCATAGTATAGTATGTTAAAGTTATAAAAAGTCATAGTATAGTATGTTGACATATCATAAAAAGTCATGGTATAGTATGTTAAAGTTATAAAAGGTCATAGTATAGTATGTTGACATATCATAAAAAGTCATAGTATAGTATGTTAAAGTTATAAAAAGTCCTAGTATAGTATGTTAAAGTTATAAAAAGTCATAGTATAGTATGTTAAAGTTATAAAAGGTCATAGTATAGTATGTTGACATATCATAAAAAGTAATTGTATAGTATGTTAAAGTTATAAAAAGTCATAGTATAGTATGTTAAAGTTATAAAAAGTCATAGTATAGTATGTTAAAGTTACAAAAAGTCATAGTATAGTATGTTAAAGTTATAAAAAGTCATAGTATAGTATGTTAAAGTTATGAAAAGTCATAGTATAGTATGTCGAAAAGTTATAAAAAGTCATAATATAGTATGTTGACATATCATAAAAAGTCATAGTATAGTACGTTAAAGTTATAAAAAGTCATAGTATAGTATGTTGACTTATAAAAAGTCATAGTATAATATGTTAAAGTTATAAAAAGTCATAGTATAGTATGTTAAAGTTATAAAAAGTCATAGTATGGTATGTCGAAAAGTTATAAAAAGTCATAATATAGTATGTTGACATATCATAAAAAGTTATAGTATAGTATGTTAAAGTTATAAAAAGTCATAGTATAGTATGTTGACATATCATAAAAAGTCATAGTATAGTATGTTAAAGTTATAAAACGTCATATTATAGTATGTTGACATATCATAAAAAGTCATAGTATAGTATGTTAAAGTTATAAAAGGTCATAGTATAGTATGTTAAAGTTATAAAAAGTCATAGTATAGTATGTTAAAGTTATAAAAAGTCATAGTATAGTATGTTGACATATCATAAAAAGTCATTGTATAGTATGTTAAAGTTATAAAAGGTCATAGTATAGTATGTTGACATATCATAAAAAGTCATAGTATAGTATGTTAAAGTTATAAAAAGTCATAGTATAGTATGTTAAAGTTATAAAAAGTCATAGTATAGTATGTTAAAGTTATAAAAGGTCATAGTATAGTATGTTGACATATCATAAAAAGTCATAGTATAGTATGTTAAAGTTATAAAAAGTCATAGTATAGTATGTTAAAGTTATAAAAAGTCATAGTATAGTATGTTGACATATCATAAAAAGTTATAGCATAGTATGTTAAAGTTATAAAAAGTCACAGTATAGTATGTTGACATATCATAAAAAGTCATAGTATAGTATGTTAAAGTTATAAAAAGTCATAGTATAGTATGTTAAAGTTATAAAAAGTCATAGTATGGTATGTTGACATATCATAAAAAGTTATAGCATAGTATGTTAAAGTTATAAAAAGTCACAGTATAGTATGTTGACATATCATAAAAAGTCATAGTATAGTATGTTAAAGTTATAAAAAGTCATAGTATATTATGTCGAAAAGTTATAAAAAGTCATAATATAGTATGTTGACATATCATAAAAAGTTATGGTATAGTATGTTAAAGTTATAAAAAGTCATAGTATAGTATGTTGACATATAAAAAGTCATAGAATAATATGTTAAAGTTATAAAAAGTCATAGTATAGTATGTTAAAGTTATAAAAAGTCATAATATAGTATGTTGACATATAAAAAGTCATAGTATAATATGTTAAAGTTATAAAAAGTCATAGTATAGTATGTTAAAGTTATAAAAAGTCATAGTATAGTATGTTGACATATAAAAAGTCATAGTATAATACGTTAAAGTTATAAAAAGTCATAGTATAGAATGTTAAAGTTATAAAAAGTCATAGTATAGAATGTTAAAGTTATAAAAAGTCATAGTATAGTATGTCGAAAAGTTATAAAAAGTCATAATATAGTATGTTGACATATCATAAAAAGTTATAGTATAGTATGTTAAAGTTATAAAAAGTCATATTATAGTATGTTGACATATAAAAAGTCATAGTATAATATGTTAAAGTTATAAAAAGTCATAGTATAGTATGTCAAAAAGTTATAAAAATTCATAGTATAATATGTTAAAGTTATAAAAAGTCATAGTATAGTATGTTGAAAAGTTATAAAAAGTCATAGTATAGTATGTTGACATATCATAAAAAGTCATAGTATAGTATGTTAAACTTATAAAAGGTCATAGTATAGTATGTTAAAGTTATAAAAAGTCATAGTATAGTATGTTAAAGTTATAAAAAGTCATAGTATAGTATGTTAAAGTTATAAAAAGTCATAGTATAGTATGTTGACATATCATAAAAAGTCATAGTATAGTATGTTAAAGTTATAAAAGGTCATTGCATAGTATGTTAAAGTTATACAAAGTCATAGTACAGTATGTTAAAGTTATAAAAAGTCATAGTATAGTATGTTAAAGTTATACAAAGTCATAGTACAGTATGTTAAAGTTATAAAAAGTCATAGTATAGTATGTTGAAAAGTCATAAAAAGTCATAATATAGTATGTCAAAAAGTTATAAAAAGTCATAGTATAGTATGTTAAAGTTATAAAAATTCCTAGTATAGTATGTTAAAGTTATACAAAGTCATAGTATAGTATCTTAAAGTTGTAAAAAGTCATAGTATAGTATGTTAAAGTTATAAAAAGTCATAGTATAGTATGTTAAAGTTATAAAAAGTCATAGTATAGCATGTTAAAGTTATAAAAAGTCATAGTATACTATGTTGACATATCATAAAAAGTCATAGTATAGTATGTTGACATATCATAAAAAGTCATAGTATAGAATGTTAAAGCTATAAAAAGTCATAGTATAGTATGTTGACATATCATAAAAAGTCATAGTATAGTATGTTAAAGTTATAAAAAGTCATAGTATAGTATGTTAAAGCTATAAAAAGTCATAGTATAGTATGTTAAAGTTATAAAAAGTCATAGTATAGTATGTTAAAGTTATAAAAAGTCATAGTATAGTATGTTAAAGTTATAAAAAGTCATAGTATAGTATGTTGACATATCATAAAAAGTTATAGTATAGTATGTTAAAGTTATAAAAAGTCATAGTATAGTATGTTAACATATAAAAAGCCATAGTATAGTATGTTAAAGTTATAAAAAGTCATAGTATAGTATGTTGACATATCAGAAAAAGTCATAGTATAGTATGTTAAAGTTATAAAAAGTCATAGTATAGTATGTTAAAGTTATAAAAAGTCATAGTATAGTATGTTAAAGTTATAAAAAGTCATAGTATAGTATGTTGACATATCATAAAAAGTCATAGTATAGTATGTTAAAGTTATAAAAGGTCATAGTATAGTATGTTAAAGTTATAAAAAGTCATAGTATAGTATGTTGACATATCATAAAAAGTCATGGTATAGTATGTTAAAGTTATAAAAGGTCATAGTATAGTATGTTGACATATCATAAAAAGTCATAGTATAGTATGTTAAAGTTATAAAAAGTCATAGTATAGTATGTTAAAGTTATAAAAAGTCATAGTATAGTATGTTAAAGTTATAAAAGGTCATAGTATAGTATGTTGACATATCATAAAAAGTCATTGTATAGTATGTTAAAGTTATAAAAAGTCATAATATAGTATGTTAAAGTTATAAAAAGTCATAGTATAGTATGTTAAAGTTACAAAAAGTCATAGTATAGTATGTTAAAGTTATAAAAAGTCATAGTATAGTATGTTAAAGTTATGAAAAGTCATAGTATAGTATGTCGAAAAGTTATAAAAAGTCATAATATAGTATGTTGACATATCATAAAAAGTCATAGTATAGTACGTTAAAGTTATAAAAAGTCATAGTATAGTATGTTGACTTATAAAAAGTCATAGTATAATATGTTAAAGTTATAAAAAGTCATAGTATAGTATGTTAAAGTTATAAAAAGTCATAGTATGGTATGTCGAAAAGTTATAAAAAGTCATAATATAGTATGTTGACATATCATAAAAAGTTATAGTATAGTATGTTAAAGTTATAAAAAGTCATAGTATAGTATGTTGACATATCATAAAAAGTCATAGTATAGTATGTTAAAGTTATAAAAAGTCATATTATAGTATGTTGACATATCATAAAAAGTCATAGTATAGTATGTTAAAGTTATAAAAGGTCATAGTATAGTATGTTAAAGTTATAAAAAGTCATAGTATAGTATGTTAAAGTTATAAAAAGTCATAGTATAGTATGTTGACATATCATAAAAAGTCATTGTATAGTATGTTAAAGTTATAAAAGGTCATAGTATAGTATGTTGACATATCATAAAAAGTCATAGTATAGTATGTTAAAGTTATAAAAAGTCATAGTATAGTATGTTAAAGTTATAAAAAGTCATAGTATAGTATGTTAAAGTTATAAAAAGTCATAGTATAGTATGTTGACATATAAAAAGTCATAGTATAATACGTTAAAGTTATAAAAAGTCATAGTATAGAATGTTAAAGTTATAAAAAGTCATAGTATAGAATGTTAAAGTTATAAAAAGTCATAGTATAGTATGTCGAAAAGTTATAAAAAGTCATAATATAGTATGTTGACATATCATAAAAAGTTATAGTATAGTATGTTAAAGTTATAAAAAGTCATATTATAGTATGTTGACATATAAAAAGTCATAGTATAATATGTTAAAGTTATAAAAAGTCATAGTATAGTATGTCAAAAAGTTATAAAAATTCATAGTATAATATGTTAAAGTTATAAAAAGTCATAGTATAGTATGTTGAAAAGTTATAAAAAGTCATAGTATAGTATGTTGACATATCATAAAAAGTCATAGTATAGTATGTTAAACTTATAAAAGGTCATAGTATAGTATGTTAAAGTTATAAAAAGTCATAGTATAGTATGTTAAAGTTATAAAAAGTCATAGTATAGTATGTTAAAGTTATAAAAAGTCATAGTATAGTATGTTGACATATCATAAAAAGTCATAGTATAGTATGTTAAAGTTATAAAAGGTCATTGCATAGTATGTTAAAGTTATACAAAGTCATAGTACAGTATGTTAAAGTTATAAAAAGTCATAGTATAGTATGTTAAAGTTATACAAAGTCATAGTACAGTATGTTAAAGTTATAAAAAGTCATAGTATAGTATGTTGAAAAGTCATAAAAAGTCATAATATAGTATGTCAAAAAGTTATAAAAAGTCATAGTATAGTATGTTAAAGTTGTAAAAATTCCTAGTATAGTATGTTAAAGTTATACAAAGTCATAGTATAGTATCTTAAAGTTGTAAAAAGTCATAGTATAGTATGTTAAAGTTATAAAAAGTCATAGTATAGTATGTTAAAGTTATAAAAAGTCATAGTATAGCATGTTAAAGTTATAAAAAGTCATAGTATACTATGTTGACATATCATAAAAAGTCATAGTATAGTATGTTGACATATCATAAAAAGTCATAGTATAGAATGTTAAAGCTATAAAAAGTCATAGTATAGTATGTTGACATATCATAAAAAGTCATAGTATAGTATGTTAAAGTTATAAAAAGTCATAGTATAGTATGTTAAAGCTATAAAAAGTCATAGTATAGTATGTTAAAGTTATAAAAAGTCATAGTATAGTATGTTAAAGTTATAAAAAGTCATAGTATAGTATGTTAAAGTTATAAAAAGTCATAGTATAGTATGTTGACATATCATAAAAAGTTATAGTATAGTATGTTAAAGTTATAAAAAGTCATAGTATAGTATGTTAACATATAAAAAGCCATAGTATAGTATGTTAAAGTTATAAAAAGTCATAGTATAGTATGTTGACATATCAGAAAAAGTCATAGTATAGTATGTTAAAGTTATAAAAAGTCATAGTATAGTATGTTAAAGTTATAAAAAGTCATAGTATAGTATGTTAAAGTTATAAAAAGTCATAGTATAGTATGTTGACATATCATAAAAAGTCATAGTATAGTATGTTAAAGTTATAAAAGGTCATAGTATAGTATGTTAAAGTTATAAAAAGTCATAGTATAGTATGTTGACATATCATAAAAAGTCATGGTATAGTATGTTAAAGTTATAAAAGGTCATAGTATAGTATGTTGACATATCATAAAAAGTCATAGTATAGTATGTTAAAGTTATAAAAAGTCATAGTATAGTATGTTAAAGTTATAAAAAGTCATAGTATAGTATGTTAAAGTTATAAAAGGTCATAGTATAGTATGTTGACATATCATAAAAAGTCATTGTATAGTATGTTAAAGTTATAAAAAGTCATAATATAGTATGTTAAAGTTATAAAAAGTCATAGTATAGTATGTTAAAGTTACAAAAAGTCATAGTATAGTATGTTAAAGTTATAAAAAGTCATAGTATAGTATGTTAAAGTTATGAAAAGTCATAGTATAGTATGTCGAAAAGTTATAAAAAGTCATATTATAGTATGTTGACATATCATAAAAAGTCATAGTATAGTACGTTAAAGTTATAAAAAGTCATAGTATAGTATGTTGACTTATAAAAAGTCATAGTATAATATGTTAAAGTTATAAAAAGTCATAGTATAGTATGTTAAAGTTATAAAAAGTCATAGTATGGTATGTCGAAAAGTTATAAAAAGTCATAATATAGTATGTTGACATATCATAAAAAGTTATAGTATAGTATGTTAAAGTTATAAAAAGTCATAGTATAGTATGTTGACATATCATAAAAAGTCATAGTATAGTATGTTAAAGTTATAAAAAGTCATATTATAGTATGTTGACATATCATAAAAAGTCATAGTATAGTATGTTAAAGTTATAAAAGGTCATAGTATAGTATGTTAAAGTTATAAAAAGTCATAGTATAGTATGTTAAAGTTATAAAAAGTCATAGTATAGTATGTTGACATATCATAAAAAGTCATTGTATAGTATGTTAAAGTTATAAAAGGTCATAGTATAGTATGTTGACATATCATAAAAAGTCATAGTATAGTATGTTAAAGTTATAAAAAGTCATAGTATAGTATGTTAAAGTTATAAAAAGTCATAGTATAGTATGTTAAAGTTATAAAAGGTCATAGTATAGTATGTTGACATATCATAAAAAGTCATAGTATAGTATGTTAAAGTTATAAAAAGTCATAGTATAGTATGTTAAAGTTATAAAAAGTCATAGTATAGTATGTTAAAGTTATAAAAAATCATAGTATAGTATGTTAAAGTTATAAAAAGTCATAGTATGGTATGTTGACATATCATAAAAAGTTATAGTATAGTATGTTAAAGTTATAAAAAGTCACAGTATAGTATGTTGACATATCATAAAAAGTCATAGTATAGTATGTTAAAGTTATAAAAAGTCATAGTATATTATGTCGAAAAGTTATAAAAAGTCATAATATAGTATGTTGACATATCATAAAAAGTTATGGTATAGTATGTTAAAGTTATAAAAAGTCATAGTATAGTATGTTGACATATAAAAAGTCATAGAATAATATGTTAAAGTTATAAAAAGTCATAGTTTAGTATGTTAAAGTTATAAAAAGTCATAAAATAGTATGTTGACATATAAAAAGTCATAGTATAATATGTTAAAGTTATAAAAAGTCATAGTATAGTATGTTAAAGTTATAAAAAGTCATAGTATAGTATGTTGACATATAAAAAGTCATAGTATAATACGTTAAAGTTATAAAAAGTCATAGTATAGAATGTTAAAGTTATAAAAAGTCATAGTATAGAATGTTAAAGTTATAAAAAGTCATAGTATAGTATGTCGAAAAGTTATAAAAAGTCATAATATAGTATGTTGACATATCATAAAAAGTTATAGTATAGTATGTTAAAGTTATAAAAAGTCATAGTATAGTATGTTGACATATAAAAAGTCATAGTATAATATGTTAAAGTTATAAAAAGTCATAGTATAGTATGTCAAAAAGTTATAAAAATTCATAGTATAATATGTTAAAGTTATAAAAAGTCATAGTATAGTATGTTGAAAAGTTATAAAAAGTCATAGTATAGTATGTTGACATATCATAAAAAGTCATAGTATAGTATGTTAAACTTATAAAAGGTCATAGTATAGTATGTTAAAGTTATAAAAAGTCATAGTATAGTATGTTAAAGTTATAAAAAGTCATAGTATAGTATGTTGACATATCATAAAAAGTCATAGTATAGTATGTTAAAGTTATAAAAGGTCATTGCATAGTATGTTAAAGTTATACAAAGTCATAGTACAGTATGTTAAAGTTATAAAAAGTCATAGTATAGTATGTTAAAGTTATACAAAGTCATAGTACAGTATGTTAAAGTTATAAAAAGTCATAGTATAGTATGTTGAAAAGTCATAAAAAGTCATAATATGGTATGTCAAAAAGTTATAAAAAGTCATAGTATAGTATGTTAAAGTTATAAAAATTCCTAGTATAGTATGTTAAAGTTATACAAAGTCATAGTATAGTATCTTAAAGTTGTAAAAAGTCATAGTATAGTATGTTAAAGTTATAAAAAGTCATAGTATAGTATGTTAAAGTTATAAAAAGTCATAGTATAGCATGTTAAAGTTATAAAAAGTCATAGTATACTATGTTGACATATCATAAAAAGTCATAGTATAGTATGTTGACATATCATAAAAAGTCATAGTATAGAATGTTAAAGCTATAAAAAGTCATAGTATAGTATGTTGACATATCATAAAAAGTCATAGTATAGTATGTTAAAGTTATAAAAAGTCATAGTATAGTATGTTAAAGTTATAAAAAGTCATAGTATAGTATGTTAAAGTTATAAAAAGTCATAGTATAGTATGTTAAAGTTATAAAAAGTCATAGTATAGTATGTTGACATATCATAAAAAGTTATAGTATAGTATGTTAAAGTTATAAAAAGTCATAGTATAGTATGTTAACATATAAAAAGCCATAGTATAATATGTTAAAGTTATAAAAAGTCATAGTATAGTATGTCAAAAAGTTATAAAAAGTCATAGTATAGTATGTTAAAGTTATAAAAAGTCATAGTATAGTATGTTAAAGTTATAAAAAGTCAAAGTATAGTATGTTGACATATCATAAAAAGTCATAGTATAGTATGTTAAAGTTACAAAAGGTCATAGTATAGTATGTTAAAGTTATAAAAAGTCATAGTATAGTATGTTAAAGTTATAAAAAGTCATAGTATAGTATGTTAAAGTTATAAAAAGTCATAGTATAGTATGTTAAACTTATAAAAAGTCATAGTATAGTATGTTAAAGTTATGAAAAGTCATAGTATAGTATGTTAAAGTTATACAAAGTCATAGTATAGTATGTTAAAGATATAAAAAGTCATAGTATAGTATGTTAAAGTTATAAAAAGTCATAGTATAGTATCTTAAAGTTATAAAAAGTCATAGTATAGTATGTTAACATATAAAAAGCCATAGTATAATATGTTAAAGTTATAAAAAGTCATAGTATAGTATGTTAAAGTTATAAAAAGTCATAGTATAGTATGTTGACATATCATAAAAAGTCATAGTATAGTATGTTAAAGTTATAAAAGGTCATATCATAGTATGTTAAAGTTATACAAAGTCATAGTACAGTATGTTAAAGTTATAAAAAGTCATAGTATAGTATGTTAAAGTTATACAAAGTCATAGTACAGTATGTTAAAGTTATAAAAAGTCATAGTATAGTATGTTGAAAAGTCATAAAAAGTCATAATATAGTATGTCAAAAAGTTATAAAAAGTCATAGTATAGTATGTTAAAGTTATAAAAATTCCTAGTATAGTATGTTAAAGTTATACAAAGTCATAGTATAGTATCTTAAAGTTGTAAAAAGTCATAGTATAGTATGTTAAAGTTATAAAAAGTCATAGTATAGTATGTTAAAGTTATAAAAAGTCATAGTATAGCATGTTAAAGTTATAAAAAGTCATAGTATACTATGTTGACATATCATAAAAAGTCATAGTATAGTATGTTGACATATCATAAAAAGTCATAGTATAGAATGTTAAAGCTATAAAAAGTCATAGTATAGTATGTTGACATATCATAAAAAGTCATAGTATAGAATGTTGGCTATAAAAAGTCATAGTATAGTATGTTGACATATCATAAAAAGTCATAGTATAGTATGTTAAAGTTATAAAAAGTCATAGTATAGTATGTTAAAGCTATAAAAAGTCATAGTATAGTATGTTAAAGTTATAAAAAGTCATAGTATAGTATGTTAAAGCTATAAAAAGTCATAGTATAGTATGTTAAAGTTATAAAAAGTCATAGTATAGTATGTTAAAGTTATAAAAATTCATAGTATAGTATGTTGACATATCATAAAAAGTTATAGTATAGTATGTTAAAGTTATAAAAAGTCATAGTATAGTATGTTAACATATAAAAAGCCATAGTATAATATGTTAAAGTTATAAAAAGTCATAGTATAGTATGTCAAAAAGTTATAAAAAGTCATAGTATAGTATGTTAAAGTTATAAAAAGTCATAGTATAGTATGTTAAAGTTATAAAAAGTCAAAGTATAGTAAGTTGACATATCATAAAAAGTCATAGTATAGTATGTTAAAGTTACAAAAGGTCATAGTATAGTATGTTAAAGTTATAAAAAGTCATAGTATAGTATGTTAAAGTTATAAAAAGTCATAGTATAGTATGTTAAAGTTATAAAAAGTCATAGTATAGTATGTTAAAGTTATAAAAAGTCATAGTATAGTATGTTGACATATAAAAAGTCATAGTATAGTATGTCAAAAAGTTATAAAAAGTCATATTTAAGTATGTTAGTTATAAAAAGTCATAGTATAGTATGTTAAAGTTATAAAAGGTCATAGTATAGTATGTTAAAGTTATAAAAAGTCATAGTATAGTATGTTGACATATCATAAAAAGTCATAGTATAGTATGTTAAAGTTATAAAAAGTCATAGTATAGTATGTTAAAGTTATAAAAAGTCATAGTATAGTATGTTGACATATCAGAAAAAGTCATAGTATAGTATGTTAAAGTTATAAAAAGTCATAGTATAGTATGTTAAAGTTATAAAAAGTCATAGTATAGTATGTTAAAGTTATAAAAAGTCATAGTATAGTATGTTGACATATCATAAAAAGTCATAGTATAGTATGTTAAAGTTATAAAAGGTCATAGTATAGTATGTTAAAGTTATAAAAAGTCATAGTATAGTATGTTGACATATCATAAAAAGTCATGGTATAGTATGTTAAAGTTATAAAAGGTCATAGTATAGTATGTTGACATATCATAAAAAGTCATAGTATAGTATGTTAAAGTTATAAAAAGTCATAGTATAGTATGTTAAAGTTATAAAAAGTCATAGTATAGTATGTTAAAGTTATAAAAAGTCATAGTATAGTATGTTAAAGTTATAAAAAGTCATAGTATAGTATGTTAAAGTTATAAAAAGTCATAGTATAGTATGTTAAAGTTATAAAAGGTCATAGTATAGTATGTTAAAGTTATAAAAAGTCATAGTATAGTATGTTAAAGTTATAAAAGGTCATAGTATAGTATGTTGACATATCATAAAAAGTCATTGTATAGTATGTTAAAGTTATAAAAAGTCATAGTATAGTATGTTAAAGTTATAAAAAGTCATAGTATAGTATGTTAAAGTTACAAAAAGTCATAGTATAGTATGTTAAAGTTATAAAAAGTCATAGTATAGTATGTTAAAGTTATGAAAAGTCATAGTATAGTATGTCGAAAAGTTATAAAAAGTCATAATATAGTATGTTGACATATCATAAAAAGTCATAGTATAGTACGTTAAAGTTATAAAAAGTCATAGTATAGTATGTTGACTTATAAAAAGTCATAGTATAATATGTTAAAGTTATAAAAAGTCATAGTATAGTATGTTAAAGTTATAAAAAGTCATAGTATGGTATGTCGAAAAGTTATAAAAAGTCATAATATAGTATGTTGACATATCATAAAAAGTTATAGTATAGTATGTTAAAGTTATAAAAAGTCATAGTATAGTATGTTGACATATACAAAAGTCATAGTATAATATGTTAAAGTTATAAAAAGTCATAGTATAGTATGTAAAAAAGTTATAAAAAGTCATAGTATAGTATGTTAAAGTTATAAAAAGTCATAGTATAGTATGTCAAAAAGTTATAAAAAGTCATAATATAGTATGTTGACATATCATAAAAAATCATAGTATAGTATGTTAAAGTTATAAAAAGTCATAGTATAGTATGTTAAAGTTATAAAAAGTCATAGTATAGTATGTCGAAAAGTTATAAAAAGTCATAATATAGTATGTTGACATATCATAAAAAGTTATAGTATAGTATGTTAAAGTTATAAAAAGTCATAGTATAGTATGTTGACATATAAAAAGTCATAGTATAATATGTTAAAGTTATAAAAAGTCATAGTATAGTATGTAAAAAAGTTATAAAAAGTCATAGTATAATATGTTAAAGTTATAAAAAGTCATAGTATAGTATGTTGAAAAGTTATAAAAGGTCATAGTATAGTATATTAAAGTTATAAAAAGTCATAGTATAGTATGTTAAAGTTATAAAAAGTCATAGTATAGTATGTTGACATATCATAAAAAGTCATAGTATAGTATGTTAAAGTTATAAAAGGTCATAGCATAGTATGTTAAAGTTATACAAAGTCATAGTACAGTATGTTAAAGTTATAAAAAGTCATAGTATAGTATGTTAAAGTTATACAAAGTCATAGTACAGTATGTTAAAGTTATAAAAAGTCATAGTATAGTATGTTGAAAAGTCATAAAAAGTCATAATATAGTATGTCAAAAAGTTATAAAAAGTCATAGTATAGTATGTTAAAGTTATAAAAATTCCTAGTATAGTATGTTAAAGTTATACAAAGTCATAGTATAGTATCTTAAAGTTGTAAAAAGTCATAGTATAGTATGTTAAAGTTATAAAAAGTCATAGTATAGTATGTTAAAGTTATAAAAAGTCATAGTATAGCATGTTAAAGTTATAAAAAGTCATAGTATACTATGTTGACATATCATAAAAATTCATAGTATAGTATGTTGACATATCATAAAAAGTCATAGTGTAGAATGTTAAAGCTATAAAAAGTCATAGTATAGTATGCTGACATATCATAAAAAGTCATAGTATAGTATGTTAAAGTTATAAAAAGTCATAGTATAGTATGTTAAAGCTATAAAAAGTCATAGTATAGTATGTTAAAGTTATAAAAAGTCATAGTATAGTATGTTAAAGTTATAAAAAGTCATAGTATAGTATGTTAAAGTTATAAAAAGTCATAGTATAGTATGTTGACATATCATAAAAAGTTATAGTATAGTATGTTAAAGTTATAAAAAGTCATAGTATAGTATGTTAACATATAAAAAGCCATAGTATAATATGTTAAAGTTATAAAAAGTCGTAGTATAGTATGTCAAAAAGTTATAAAAAGTCATAGTATAGTATGTTAAAGTTATAAAAAGTCATAGTATAGTATGTTAAAGTTATAAAAAGTCAAAGTATAGTATGTTGACATATCATAAAAAGTCATAGTATAGTATGTTAAAGTTACAAAAGGTCATAGTATAGTATGTTAAAGTTATAAAAAGTCATAGTATAGTATGTTAAAGTTATAAAAAGTCATAGTATAGTATGTTAAACTTATAAAAAGTCATAGTATAGTATGTTAAAGTTATGAAAAGTCATAGTATAGTATGTTAAAGTTATACAAAGTCATAGTATAGTATGTTAAAGATATAAAAAGTCATAGTATAGTATGTTAAAGTTATAAAAAGTCATAGTATAGTATGTTAAAGTTATAAAAAGTCATAGTATAGTATGTTAACATATAAAAAGCCATAGTATAATATGTTAAAGTTATAAAAAGTCATAGTATAGTATGTTAAAGTTATAAAAAGTCATAGTATAGTATGTTGACATATCATAAAAAGTCATAGTATAGTATGTTAAAGTTATAAAAGGTCATATCATAGTATGTTAAAGTTATACAAAGTCATAGTACAGTATGTTAAAGTTATAAAAAGTCATAGTATAGTATGTTAAAGTTATACAAAGTCATAGTACAGTATGTTAAAGTTATAAAAAGTCATAGTATAGTATGTTGAAAAGTCATAAAAAGTCATAATATAGTATGTCAAAAAAAATATTCCTAGTATAGTATGTTAAAGTTATACAAAGTCATAGTATAGTATCTTAAAGTTGTAAAAAGTCATAGTATAGTATGTTAAAGTTATAAAAAGTCATAGTATAGTATGTTAAAGTTATAAAAAGTCATAGTATAGCATGTTAAAGTTATAAAAAGTCATAGTATACTATGTTGACATATCATAAAAAGTCATAGTATAGTATGTTGACATATCATAAAAAGTCATAGTATAGAATGTTAAAGCTATAAAAAGTCATAGTATAGTATGTTGACATATCATAAAAAGTCATAGTATAGTATGTTAAAGTTATAAAAAGTCATAGTATAGTATGTTAAAGCTATAAAAAGTCATAGTATAGTATGTTAAAGTTATAAAAAGTCATAGTATAGTATGTTAAAGTTATAAAAAGTCATAGTATAGTATGTTAAAGTTATAAAAAGTCATAGTATAGTATGTCGAAAAGTTATAAAAAGTCATAGTATAGTATGTTAAAGTTATAAAAAGTCATAGTATAGAATGTTAAAGCTATAAAAAGTCATAGTATAGTATGTTAAAGTTATAAAAAGTCATAGTATAGTATGTTAAAGCTATAAAAAGTCATAGTATAGTATGTTAAAGTTATAAAAAGTCATAGTATAGTATGTTAAAGTTATAAAAAGTCATAGTATAGTATGTTAAAGTTATAAAAAGTCATAGTATAGTATGTTGACATATCATAAAAAGTTATAGTATAGTATGTTAAAGTTATAAAAAGTCATAGTATAGTATGTTGACATATAAAAAGCCATAGTATAATATGTTAAAGTTATAAAAAGTCATAGTATAGTATGTCAAAAAGTTATAAAAAGTCATAGTATAGTATGTTAAAGTTATAAAAAGTCATAGTATAGTATGTTAAAGTTATAAAAAGTCAAAGTATAGTAAGTTGACATATCATAAAAAGTCATAGTATAGTATGTTAAAGTTACAAAAGGTCATAGTATAGTATGTTAAAGTTATAAAAAGTCATAGTATAGTATGTTAAAGTTATAAAAAGTCATAGTATAGTATGTTAAAGTTATAAAAAGTCATAGTATAGTATGTTAAAGTTATAAAAAGTCATAGTTTAGTATGTTGACATATAAAAAGTCATAGTATAGTATGTCAAAAAGTTATAAAAAGTCATATTTAAGTATGTTAGTTATAAAAAGTCATAGTATAGTATGTTAAAGTTATAAAAGGTCATAGTATAGTATGTTAAAGTTATAAAAAGTCATAGTATAGTATGTTGACATATCATAAAAAGTCATAGTATAGTATGTTAAAGTTATAAAAAGTCATAGTATAGTATGTTAAAGTTATAAAAAGTCATAGTATAGTATGTTGACATATCAGAAAAAGTCATAGTATAGTATGTTAAAGTTATAAAAAGTCATAGTATAGTATGTTAAAGTTATAAAAAGTCATAGTATAGTATGTTAAAGTTATAAAAAGTCATAGTATAGTATGTTGACATATCATAAAAAGTCATAGTATAGTATGTTAAAGTTATAAAAGGTCATAGTATAGTATGTTAAAGTTATAAAAAGTCATAGTATAGTATGTTGACATATCATAAAAAGTCATGGTATAGTATGTTAAAGTTATAAAAGGTCATAGTATAGTATGTTGACATATCATAAAAAGTCATAGTATAGTATGTTAAAGTTATAAAAAGTCATAGTATAGTATGTTAAAGTTATAAAAAGTCATAGTATAGTATGTTAAAGTTATAAAAGGTCATAGTATAGTATGTTGACATATCATAAAAAGTCATTGTATAGTATGTTAAAGTTATAAAAAGTCATAGTATAGTATGTTAAAGTTATAAAAAGTCATAGTATAGTATGTTAAAGTTACAAAAAGTCATAGTATAGTATGTTAAAGTTATAAAAAGTCATAGTATAGTATGTTAAAGTTATGAAAAGTCATAGTATAGTATGTCGAAAAGTTATAAAAAGTCATAATATAGTATGTTGACATATCATAAAAAGTCATAGTATAGTACGTTAAAGTTATAAAAAGTCATAGTATAGTATGTTGACTTATAAAAAGTCATAGTATAATATGTTAAAGTTATAAAAAGTCATAGTATAGTATGTTAAAGTTATAAAAAGTCATAGTATGGTATGTCGAAAAGTTATAAAAAGTCATAATATAGTATGTTGACATATCATAAAAAGTTATAGTATAGTATGTTAAAGTTATAAAAAGTCATAGTATAGTATGTTGACATATCATAAAAAGTCATAGTATAGTATGTTAAAGTTATAAAAAGTCATAGTATATTATGTCGAAAAGTTATAAAAAGTCATAATATAGTATGTTGACATATCATAAAAAGTTATAGTATAGTATGTTAAAGTTATAAAAAGTCATAGTATAGTATGTTGACATATAAAAAGTCATAGTATAATATGTTAAAGTTATAAAAAGTCATAGTATAGTATGTTAAAGTTATAAAAAGTCATAGTATAGTATGTTGACATATAAAAAGTCATAGTATAATATGTTAAAGTTATAAAAAGTCATAGTATAGTATGTAAAAAAGTTATAAAAAGTCATAGTATAGTATGTTAAAGTTATAAAAAGTCATAGTATAGTATGTCAAAAAGTTATAAAAAGTCATAATATAGTATGTTGACATATCATAAAAAATCATAGTATAGTATGTTAAAGTTATAAAAAGTCATAGTATAGTATGTTAAAGTTATAAAAAGTCATAGTATAGTATGTCGAAAAGTTATAAAAAGTCATAATATAGTATGTTGACATATCATAAAAAGTTATAGTATAGTATGTTAAAGTTATAAAAAGTCATAGTATAGTATGTTGACATATAAAAAGTCATAGTATAATATGTTAAAGTTATAAAAAGTCATAGTATAGTATGTAAAAAAGTTATAAAAAGTCATAGTATAATATGTTAAAGTTATAAAAAGTCATAGTATAGTATGTTGAAAAGTTATAAAAAGTCATAGTATAGTATGTTGACATATCATAAAAAGTCATAGTATAGTATGTTAAAGTTATAAAAGGTCATAGTATAGTATGTTAAAGTTATAAAAAGTCATAGTATAGAATGATAAAGTTATAAAAACTCATAGTATAGTATGTTAAAGTTATAAAAAGTCATAGTATAGTATGTTGACATATCATAAAAAGTCATAGTATAGTATGTTAAAGTTATAAAAGGTCATAGTATAGTATGTTAAAGTTATACAAAGTCATAGTACAGTATGTTAAAGTTATAAAAAGTCATAGTATAGTATGTTAAAGTTATAAAAAGTCATAGTATAGTATGTTGAAAAGTCATAAAAAGTCATAATATAGTATGTCAAATAGTTATAAAAAGTCATAGTATAGTATGTTAAAGTTATAAAAAGTCATAGTATAGTATGTTAAAGTTATAAAAAGTCATAGTATAGTATGTTAAAGTTATAAAAAGTCATAGTATAGTAAGTTAAAGTTACAAAAAGTCATAGTATATTATGTTAAAGTTATAAAAAGTCATAGTATAGTATGTTGACATATCATAAAAAGTCATAGTATAGTATGTTGACATATCATAAAAAGTCATAGTATAGAATGTTAAAGCTATAAAAAGTCATAGTATAGTATGTTGACATATCATAAAAAGTCATAGTATAGTATGTTAAAGTTATAAAAAGTCATAGTATAGTATGTTAAAGTTATAAAAAGTCATAGTATAGTATGTTAAAGTTATAAAAAGTCATAGTATAGTATGTTGACATATCATAAAAAGTTATAGTATAGTATGTTAAAGTTATAAAAAGTCATAGTATAGTATGTTAACATATAAAAAGCCATAGTATAATATGTTAAAGTTATAAAAAGTCATAGTATAGTATGTCAAAAAGTTATAAAAAGTCATAGTATAGTATGTTAAAGTTATAAAAAGTCATAGTATATAAAAAGTCATAGTATAGTATGTTAAAGTTATAAAAAGTCATAGTATAGTATGTTGACATATCATAAAAAGTCATAGTATAGTATGTTAAAGTTATAAAAGGTCATAGTATAGTATGTTAAAGTTATAAAAAGTCATAGTATAGTATGTTAAAGTTATAAAAAGTCATAGTATAGTATGTTGACATATCATAAAAAGTCATAGTATAGTATGTTAAAGTTATAAAAGGTCATAGTATAGTATGTTGACATATCATAAAAAGTCATAGTATAGTATGTTAAAGTTATAAAAAGTCATAGTATAGTATGTTAAAGTTATAAAAAGTCATAGTATAGTATGTTAAAGTTATAAAAAGTCATAGTATAGTATGTTGACATATCATAAAAAGTCATAGTATAGTATGTTAAAGTTATAAAAGGTCATAGTATAGTATGTTAAAGTTATAAAAAGTCATAGTATAGTATGTTAAAGTTATAAAAAGTCATAGTATAGTATGTTGACATATCATAAAAAGTCATTGTATAGTATGTTAAAGTTATAAAAGGTCATAGTATAGTATGTTGACATATCATAAAAAGTCATAGTATAGTATGTTAAAGTTATAAAAAGTCATAGTATAGTATGTTAAAGTTATAAAAAGTCATAGTATAGTATGTTAAAGTTATAAAAGGTCATAGTATAGTATGTTGACATATCATAAAAAGTCATAGTATAGTATGTTAAAGTTATAAAAAGTCATAGTATAGTATGTTAAAGTTATAAAAAGTCATAGTATAGTATGTTAAAGTTATAAAAAATCATAGTATAGTATGTTAAAGTTATAAAAAGTCATAGTATGGTATGTTGACATATCATAAAAAGTTATAGTATAGTATGTTAAAGTTATAAAAAGTCACAGTATAGTATGTTGACATATCATAAAAAGTCATAGTATAGTATGTTAAAGTTATAAAAAGTCATAGTATATTATGTCGAAAAGTTATAAAAAGTCATAATATAGTATGTTGACATATCATAAAAAGTTATAGTATAGTATGTTAAAGTTATAAAAAGTCATAGTATAGTATGTTGACATATAAAAAGTCATAGAATAATATGTTAAAGTTATAAAAAGTCATAGTATAGTATGTTAAAGTTATAAAAAGTCATAATATAGTATGTTGACATATAAAAAGTCATAGTATAATATGTTAAAGTTATAAAAAGTCATAGTATAGTATGTTAAAGTTATAAAAAGTCATAGTATAGTATGTTGACATATAAAAAGTCATAGTATAATATGTTAAAGTTATAAAAAGTCATAGTATAGAATGTTAAAGTTATAAAAAGTCATAGTATAGAATGTTAAAGTTATAAAAAGTCATAGTATAGTATGTCGAAAAGTTATAAAAAGTCATAATATAGTATGTTGACATATCATAAAAAGTTATAGTATAGTATGTTAAAGTTATAAAAAGTCATAGTATAGTATGTTGACATATAAAAAGTCATAGTATAATATGTTAAAGTTATAAAAAGTCATAGTATAGTATGTCAAAAAGTTATAAAAATTCATAGTATAATATGTTAAAGTTATAAAAAGTCATAGTATAGTATGTTGAAAAGTTATAAAAAGTCATAGTATAGTATGTTGACATATCATAAAAAGTCATAGTATAGTATGTTAAACTTATAAAAGGTCATAGTATAGTATGTTAAAGTTATAAAAAGTCATAGTATAGAATGATAAAGTTATAAAAACTCATAGTATAGTATGTTAAAGTTATAAAAACTCATAGTATAGTATGTTGACATATCATAAAAAGTCATAGTATAGTATGTTAAAGTTATAAAAGGTCATAGCATAGTATGTTAAAGTTATACAAAGTCATAGTACAGTATGTTAAAGTTATAAAAAGTCATAGTATAGTATGTTAAAGTTATACAAAGTCATAGTACAGTATGTTAAAGTTATAAAAAGTCATAGTATAGTATGTTGAAAAGTCATAAAAAGTCATAATATAGTATGTCAAAAAGTTATAAAAAGTCATAGTATAGTATGTTAAAGTTATAAAAATTCCTAGTATAGTATGTTAAAGTTATACAAAGTCATAGTATAGTATCTTAAAGTTGTAAAAAGTCATAGTATAGTATGTTAAAGTTATAAAAAGTCATAGTATAGTATGTTAAAGTTATAAAAAGTCATAGTATAGCATGTTAAAGTTATAAAAAGTCATAGTATACTATGTTGACATATCATAAAAAGTCATAGTATAGTATGTTGACATATCATAAAAAGTCATAGTATAGAATGTTAAAGCTATAAAAAGTCATAGTATAGTATGTTGACATATCATAAAAAGTCATAGTATAGTATGTTAAAGCTATAAAAAGTCATAGTATAGTATGTTAAAGTTATAAAAAAAGTCATAGTATAGTATGTTAAAGCTATAAAAAGTCATAGTATAGTATGTTAAAGTTATAAAAAGTCATAGTATAGTATGTTGACATATCATAAAAAGTTATAGTATAGTATGTTAAAGTTATAAAAAGTCATAGTATAGTATGTTAACATATAAAAAGCCATAGTATAATATGTTAAAGTTATAAAAAGTCATAGTATAGTATGTCAAAAAGTTATAAAAAGTCATAGTATAGTATGTTAAAGTTATAAAAAGTCATAGTATAGTATGTTAAAGTTACAAAAGGTCATAGTATAGTATGTTAAAGTTATAAAAAGTCATAGTATAGTATGTTAAAGTTATAAAAAGTCATAGTATAGTATGTTAAACTTATAAAAAGTCATAGTATAGTATGTTAAAGTTATGAAAAGTCATAGTATAGTATGTTAAAGTTATACAAAGTCATAGTATAGTATGTTAAAGATATAAAAAGTCATAGTATAGTATGTTAAAGTTATAAAAAGTCATAGTATAGTATGTTAAAGTTATAAAAAGTCATAGTATAGTATGTTAACATATAAAAAGCCATAGTATAATATGTTAAAGTTATAAAAAGTCATAGTATAGTATGTCAAAAAGTTATAAAAAGTCATAGTATAGTATGTTAAAGTTATAAAAAGTCATAGTATAGTATGTTGACATATCATAAAAAGTCATAGTATAGTATGTTAAAGTTATAAAAGGTCATAGCACAGTATGTTAAAGTTATACAAAGTCATAGTACAGTATGTTAAAGTTATAAAAAGTCATAGTATAGTATGTTAAAGTTATACAAAGTCATAGTACAGTATGTTAAAGTTATAAAAAGTCATAGTATAGTATGTTGAAAAGTCATAAAAAGTCATAATATAGTATGTCAAAAAGTTATAAAAAGTCATAGTATAGTATGTTAAAGTTATAAAAATTCCTAGTATAGTATGTTAAAGTTATACAAAGTCATAGTATAGTATCTTAAAGTTGTAAAAAGTCATAGTATAGTATGTTAAAGTTATAAAAAGTCATAGTATAGTATGTTAAAGTTATAAAAAGTCATAGTATAGCATGTTAAAGTTATAAAAAGTCATAGTATACTATGTTGACATATCATAAAAAGTCATAGTATAGTATGTTGACATATCATAAAAAGTCATAGTATAGAATGTTAAAGCTATAAAAAGTCATAGTATAGTATGTTGACATATCATAAAAAGTCATAGTATAGTATGTTAAAGTTATAAAAAGTCATAGTATAGTATGTTAAAGCTATAAAAAGTCATAGTATAGTATGTTAAAGTTATAAAAAGTCATAGTATAGTATGTTAAAGCTATAAAAAGTCATAGTATAGTATGTTAAAGTTATAAAAAGTCATAGTATAGTATGTTAAAGTTATAAAAAGTCATAGTATAGTATGTTGACATATCATAAAAAGTTATAGTATAGTATGTTAAAGTTATAAAAAGTCATAGTATAGTATGTTAACATATAAAAAGCCATAGTATAATATGTTAAAGTTATAAAAAGTCATAGTATAGTATGTCAAAAAGTTATAAAAAGTCATAGTATAGTATGTTAAAGTTATAAAAAGTCATAGTATAGTATGTTAAAGTTATAAAAAGTCAAAGTATAGTATGTTGACATATCATAAAAAGTCATAGTATAGTATGTTAAAGTTACAAAAGGTCATAGTATAGTATGTTAAAGTTATAAAAAGTCATAGTATAGTATGTTAAAGTTATAAAAAGTCATAGTATAGTATGTTAAAGTTATAAAAAGTCATAGTATAGTATGTTAAAGTTATAAAAAGTCATAGTATAGTATGTTAAAAGTTATAAAAAGTCATAGTATAGTATGTTAAACTTATAAAAAGTCATAGTATAGTATGTTGACATATCATAAAAAGTCATAGTATAGTATGTTAAAGTTATAAAAAGTCATAGTATAGTATGTTAAAGTTATAAAAAGTCATAGTATAGTATGTCAAAAAGTTATAAAAAGTCATAGTATAGTATGTTAAAGTTATAAAAAGTCATAGTATAGTATGTTAAAGTTATAAAAAGTCATAGCATAGTATGTTAAAGTTATACAAAGTCATAGTATAGAATGTTAAAGCTATAAAAAGTCATAGTATAGTATGTTAAAGTTTTAAAAAGTCATAGTATAGTATGTTAAAGTTATACAAAGTCATAGTATAGTATGTTAAAAAGTTATAAAAAGTCATAGTATAGTATGTTAAAGTTATAAAAAGTCATAGTATAGTATGTTAAAGTTATACAAAGTCATAGTATAGTATGTCAAAAAGTTATAAAAAGTCCTAGTATAGTATGTTAAAGTTATAAAAAGTCATAGTATAGTATGTTAAAGTTATGAAAAGTCATAGTATAGTATGTTAAAGTTATACAAAGTCATAGTATAGTATGTTAAAGATATAAAAAGTCATAGTATAGTATGTTAAAGTTATAAAAAGTCATAGTATAGTATGTTAAAGTTATAAAAAGTCATAGTATAGTATGTTAACATATAAAAAGCCATAGTATAATATGTTAAAGTTATAAAAAGTCATAGTATAGTATGTCAAAAAGTTATAAAAAGTCATAGTATAGTATGTTAAAGTTATTTAAAGTCATAGTATAGTATGTTAAAGTTATAAAAAGTCAAAGTATAGTATGTTGACATATCATAAAAAGTCATAGTATAGTATGTTAAACTTATAAAAAGTCATAGTATAGTATGTTAAAGTTATAAAAAGTCATAGCATAGTATGTTAAAGTTATACAAAGTCATAGTATAGAATGTTAAAGCTATAAAAAGTCATAGTATAGTATGTTAAAGTTTTAAAAAGTCATAGTATAGTATGTTAAAGTTATACAAAGTCATAGTATAGTATGTTAAAAAGTTATAAAAAGTAATAGTATAGTATGTTAAAGTTATAAAAAGTCATAGTATAGTATGTTAAAGTTATACAAAGTCATAGTATAGTATGTTGACATAAAAAGTCATAGTATAGTATGTTAAAGTTATAAAAAGTCCTAGTATAGTATGTCAAAAAGTTACAAAAAGTCCTAGTATAGTATGTTAAAGTTATGAAAAGTCATAGTATAGTATGTTAAAGTTATACAAAGTCATAGTATAGTATGTTAAAGTTATAAAAAGTCATAGTATAGTATGTTAAAGTTATAAAAAGTCATAGTATAGTATGTTAAAGTTATAAAAAGTCATAGTATAGTATGTTAAAGTTATAAAAAGTCATAGTATAGTATGTTGACATATCATAAAAAGTCATAGTATAGTATGTTAAAGTTATAAAAAGTCATAGTATAGTATGTTGACATATCATAAAAAGTCATAGTATAGTATGTTAAAGTTATACAAAGTCATAGTATAGTATGTTGAAAAGTCATAAAAAGTCATAATATAGTATGTCAAAAAGTTATAAAAAGTCATAGTATAGTATGTTAATGTTATAAAAAGTCATAGTATAGTATGTTAAAGTTATAAAAAGTCATAGTATAGTATGTTAAAGTTATAAAAAGTCATAGTATAGTATGTTAAAGTTATAAAAAGTCATAGTATAGTATGTTAAAGTTATAAAAAGTCATAGTATAGCATGTTAAAGTTATAAAAAGTCATAGTATAGTATGTTAAAGTTATACAAAGTCATAGTATAGTATGTTAAAGTTGTAAAAAGTCATAGTATAGTATGTTAAAGTTATAAAAAGTCATAGTATAGTATGTTAAAGTTATAAAAAGTCATAGTATAGTATGTTAAAGTTATAAAAAGTCATAGTATAGCATGTTAAAGTTATAAAAAGTCATAGTATAGTATGTTGACATATCATAAAAAGTCATAGTATAGTATGTTGACATATCATAAAAAGTCATAGTATAGTATGTTAAAGTTATAAAAAGTCATAGTATAGTATGTTAAAGTTATAAAAAGTCATAGTATAGTATGTTGACATATCATAAAAAGTCATAGTATAGTTAAAGTTATAAAAAGTCATAGTATAGTATGTTGACATATCATAAAAAGTCATAGTATAGTATGTTAAAGTTATAAAAAGTCATAGTATAGTATGTTAGTTATAAAAAGTCATAGTATAGTATGTTAAAGTTATAAAAAGTCATAGTATAGTATGTTAAAGTTATAAAAAGTCATAGTATAGTATGTTGACATATAAAAATCATAGTATAGTATGTTAAAGTTATAAAAAGTCATAGTATAGTATGTTGACATATCATAAAAAGTTATAGTATAGTATGTTAAAGTTATAAAAAGTCATAGTATAGTATGTCAAAAAGTTATAAAAAGTCATAGTATAGTATGTTAAAGTTATAAAAAGTCATAGTATAGTATGTTAAAGTTATAAAAAGTCTTAGTATAGTATGTTGACATATCATAAAAAGTCATAGTATAGTATGTTAAAGTTATAAAAGGTCATAGTATAGTATGTTAATGTTATAAAAAGTCATAGTATAGTATGTTAAAGTTATAAAAAGTCATAGTATAGTATGTTAAAGTTATAAAAAGTCATAGTATAGTATGTCAAAAAGTTATAAAAAGTCATAGTATAGTATGTTGACATATCATAAAAAGTCATAGTATAGTATGTTAAAGTTATAAAAAGTCATAGTATAGTATGTTAAAGTTTTAAAACGTCATAGTATAGTATGTTAAAGTTATACAAAGTCATAGTATAGTATGTTAAAAAGTTATAAAAAGTCATAGTATAGTATGTTAAAGTTATAAAAAGTCATAGTATAGTATGTTAAAGTTATACAAAGTCATAGTATAGTATGTTGACATGAAAAGTCATAGTATAGTATGTTAAAGTTATAAAAAGTCATAGTATAGTATGTTAAAGTTATAAAAAGTCATAGTATAGTATGTCAAAAAGTTATAAAAAGTCCTAGTATAGTATGTTAAAGTTATAAAAAGTCATAGTATAATATGTTAAAGTTATGAAAAGTCATAGTATAGTATGTTAAAGTTATACAATGTCATAGTATAGTATGTTAAAGTTATAAAAAGTCATAGTATAGTATGTTAAAGTTATAAAAAGTCATAGTATAGCATGTTAAAGTTATAAAAAGTCATAGTATAGTATGTTTAAGTTATAAAAAGTCATAGTATAGTATGTTAAAGTTATAAAAAGTCATAGAATAGTATGTTAAAGTTATAAAAAGTCATAGTATAGTATGTTAAAGTTATAAAAAGTCATAGTATAGTATGTTGACATATTAAAAGGTAATAGTATAGTATGTTAAAGTTATACAAAGTCATAGTATAGTATGTTGACATATCATAAAAAGTCATAGTATAGTATGTTAAAGTTATACAAAGTCATAGTACAGTATGTTAAAGTTATAAAAAGTCATAGTATAGCATGTTAAAGTTATAAAAAGTCATAGTATAGTATGTTAGAGTTATAAAAAGTCATAGTATAGTATGTTGACATATCATAAAAAGTCATAGTATAGTATGTTAAAGTTATACAAAGTCATAGTACAGTATGTTAAAGTTATAAAAAGTCATAGTATAGTATGTTAAAGTTATAAAAAGTCATAGTATAGTATGTTGAAAAGTCATAAAAAGTCATAATATAGTATGTCAAAAAGTTATAAAAAGTCATAGTATAGTATGTTAAAGTTATAAAAAGTCATAGTATAGTATGTTAAAGTTGTAAAAAGTCATAGTATAGTATGATAAAGTTATTAAAAGTCATAGTATAGTATGTTAAAGTTATAAAAAGTCATAGTATAGTATGTTAAAGTTATAAAAAGTCATAGTATAGTATGTTAAAGTTGTAAAAAGTTATAGTATAGTATGTTAAAGTTATAAAAAGTCATAGTATAGTATGTTAAAGTTATAAAAAGTCATAGTATAGCATGTTAAAGTTATAAAAAGTCATAGTATAGTATGTTGACATATCATAAAAAGTCATAGTATAGTAGGTTGACATATCATAAAAAGTCATAGTATAGTATGTTAAAGTTATAAAAAGTCATAGTATAGTATGTTAAAGTTACAAAAAGTCATAGTATAGTATGTTGACATATCATAAAAAGTCATAGTATAGTATGTTAAAGTTATAAAAAGTCATAGTATAGTATGTTGACATATCATAAAAAGTCATAGTATAGTATGTTAAAGTTATAAAAAGTCATAGTATAGTATGTTAGTTATAAAAAGTCATAGTATAGTATGTTAAAGTTATAAAAAGTCATAGTATAGTATGTTAAAGTTATAAAAAGTTATAGTATAGTATGTTGACATATAAAAATCATAGTATAGTATGTTAAAGTTATAAAATTCATAGTATAGTATGTCGAAAAGTTATAAAAAGTCATAATATAGTATGTTAAAGCTATAAAAAGTCACAGTATAGTATGTTAAAGTTTTAAAAAGTCAAAGTATAGTATGTTAAAGTTATACAAAGTCATAGTATAGTATGTTAAAAAGTTATAAAAAGTCATAGTATAGTATGTTAAAGTTATAAAAAGTCATAGTATAGTATATTAAAGTTATAAAAAGTCATAGTATAGTATGTTAAAGTTATACAAAGTCATAGTATAGTATGTTGACATAAACAGTCATAGTATAGTATGTTAAAGTTATAAAAAGTCATAGTATAGTATGTTAAAGTTATAAAAAGTCATAGTATAGTATGTCAAAAAGTTATAAAAAGTCATAGTATAGTATGTTAAAGTTATAAAAAGTCATAGTATAGTATGTTAAAGTTATAAAAAGTCATAGTATAGCATGTTAAAGTTATAAAAAGTCTTAGTATAGTATGTTAAAGTTATAAAACGTCATAGTATAGTATGTTGACATATCATAAAAAGTCATAGTATAGTATGTTAAAGTTATAAAAAGTCATAGTATAGTATGTTAGTTATAAAAAGTCATAGTATAGTATGTTAAAGTTATAAAAAGTCATAGTATAGTATGTTAAAGTTATAAAAAGTCATAGTATAGTATTTTAAAGTTATAAAAAGTCATAGTATAGTATGTTAGTTATAAAAAGTCATAGTATAGTATGTTAAAGTTATACAAAGTCATAGTATAGTATGTTGACATAAAAAGTCATAGTATAGTATGTTAAAGTTATAAAAAGTCATAGTATAGTATGTTAAAGTTATAAATAGTCATAGTATAGTATGTTAAAGTTATACAAAGTCATAGTATAGTATGTTAAAGTTATAAAAAGTCATAGTATAGTATGTTAAAGTTATAAAAAGTCATAGTATAGTATGTTAAAGTTATACAAAGTCATAGTATAGTATGTCAAAAAGTTATAAAAAGTCATAGTATAGTATGTTAAAGTTATAAAAAGTCATAGTATAGTATGTTAAAGTTATACAAAGTCATAGTATAGTATGTTAAAGTTATAAAAAGTCATAGTATAGTATGTTAAAGTTATAAAAAGTCATAGTATAGTATGTTAAAGTTATACAAAGTCATAGTATAGTATGTCAAAAAGTTATACAAAGTCATAGTATAGTATGTTGACATAAAAAGTCATAATATAGTATGTTAAAGTTATAAAAAGTCATAGTATAGTATGTTAAAGTTATAAAAAGTCATAGTATAGTATGTTAAAGTTATAAAATTCATAGTATAGTATGTCAAAAAGTTATAAAAAGTCATAATATAGTATGTTAAAGCTATAAAAAGTCATAGTATAGTATGTTAAAGTTTTAAAAAGTCAAAGTATAGTATGTTAAAGTTATACAAAGTCATAGTATAGTATGTTAAAAAGTTATAAAAAGTCATAGTATAGTATGTTAAAGTTATAAAAAGTCATAGTATAGTATGTTAAAGTTATAAAAAGTCATAGTATAGTATGTTAAAGTTATACAAAGTCATAGTATAGTATGTTGACATAAAAAGTCCTAGTATAGTATGTTAAAGTTATAAAAAGTCATAGTATAGTATGTTAAAGTTATAAAAAGTCATAGTATAGCATGTTAAAGTTATAAAACGTCATAGTATAGTATGTTGACATATCATAAAAAGTCATAGTATAGTATGTTAAAGTTATAAAAAGTCATAGTATAGTATGTTGACATTTCATAAAAAGTCATAGTATAGTATGTTGACATATCATAAAAAGTCATAGTATAGAATGTTAAAGCTATAAAAAGTCATAGTATAGTATGTTGACATCTCATAAAAAGTCATAGTATAGTATGTTAAAGTTATAAAAAGTCATAGTATAGTATGTTGAAAAGTCATAAAAAGTCATAATATAGTATGTCAAAAAGTTATAAAAAGTCATAGTATAGTATGTTAAAGTTATACAAAGTCATAGTATAGTATGTTAAAGTTATAAAAAGTCATAGTATAGTATGTTAAAGTTATAAAAAGTCATAGTATAGTATGTTGACATATCATAAAAAGTCATAGTATAGTATGTTGACATATCATAAAAAGTCATAGTATAGTATGTTGACATATCATAAAAAGTCATAGTATAGTATGTTAAAGTTATAAAAAGTCATAGTATAGTATGTTAAAGTTATAAAAAGTCATAGTATAGTATGTTAAAGTTATAAAAAGTCATAGTATAGTATGTTGACATATAAAAAGTCATAGTATAGTATGTTAAAGTTATAAAAAGTCATAGTATAGTATGTTGACATATCATAAAAAGTTATAGTATAGTATGTTAAAGTTATAAAAAGTCATAGTATAGTATGTTGACATATAAAAAGTCATAGTACAATATGTTAAAGTTATAAAAAGTCATAGTATAGTATGTCAAAAAGTTATAAAAAGTCATAGTATAGTATGTTGACATATCATAAAAAGTCATAGTATAGTATGTTAAAGTTATAAAAGGTCATAGTATAGTATGTTAAAGTTATAAAAAGTCATAGTATAAAATGCTAAAGTTATAAAAAGTCATAGTATAGTATGTTAAAGTTATACAAAGTCATAGTATAGTATGTTAAAGTTATAAAAATTCATAGTCTAGTATGTTAAAGTTATAAAAAGTCATAGTATAGAATGTTAAAGTTATAAAAAGTCATAGTATAGTATATTGAAAAGTTATAAAAAGTCATAGTATAGTATGTTAAAGTTATAAAAAGTCATAGTATAGTATGTCAAAAAGTTATAAAAAGTCATAGTATAGTATGTTGAAAAGTTATAAAAAGTCATAGTATAGTATGTTAAAGTTATACAAAGTCATAGTATAGTATGTTAAAGTTATAAAAAGTCATAGTATAGTATGTCGAAAAGTTATAAAAAGTCATAGTATAGTATGTTAAAGTTATAAAAAGTCATAGTATAGAATGTTAAAGCTATAAAAAGTCATAGTATAGTATGTTAAAGTTATACAGAGTCATAGTATAGTATGTTGACATAAAAAGTCATAGTATAGTATGTTAAAGTTATAAAAAGTCATAGTATATTATGTCAAAGTTATACAAAGTCATAGTATAGTATGTTAAAAAGATATAAAAAATCATAGTATAGTATGTTAGTTATAAAACGTCATAGTATAGTATGTTAAAGTTATAAAAAGTCATAGTATAGTATGTTAAAGTTATAAAAAGTCATAGTATAGTATGTTAAAGTTATAAAAAGTCATAGTATAGTATGTTAGTTATAAAAAGTCATAGTATAGTATGTTAAAGTTATACAAAGTCATAGTATAGTATGTTGACATAAAAAGTCATAGTATAGTATGTTAAAGTTATAAAAAGTCATAGTATAGTATGTTAAAGTTATAAAAAGTCATAGTATAGTATGTTAAAGTTATACAAAGTCATAGTATAGTATGTTGACATAAAAAGTCATAGTATAGTATGTTAAAGTTATAAAAAGTCATAGTATAGTATGTTAAAGTTATAAAAAGTCATAGTATAGTATGTTAAAGTTATACAAAGTCATAGTATAGTATGTTAAAGTTATAAAAAGTCATAGTATAGTATGTTAAAGTTATAAAAAGTCATAGTATAGTATGTTGACATATAAAAAGTCATAGTATAGTATGTTGACATATCATAAAAAGTTATAGTATAGTATGTTAAAGTTATAAAAAGTCATAGTATAGTATGTTGACATATAAAAAGTCATAGTATAGTATGTTAAAGTTATAAAAAGTCATAGTATAGTATGTTGACATATAAAAAGCCATAGTATAATATGTAAAAGTTATAAAAAGTCATAGTATAGTATGTCAAAAAGTTATAAAAAGTCATAGTATAGTATGTTGACATATCATAAAAAGTCATAGTATAGTATGTTAAAGTTATAAAAGGTCATAGTATAGTATGTTAAAGTTATAAAAAGTCATAGTATAGAATGATAAAGTTATAAAAAGTCATAGTATAGTATGTAAAAGTTATACAAAGTCATAGTATAGTATGTTAAAGTTATAAAAAGTCATAGTATAGTATGTTGAAAAGTTATAAAAAGTCATAGTATAGTATGTTAAAGTTATACAAAGTCATAGTATAGTATGTTAAAGTTATAAAAAGTCATAGTATAGTATGTCGAAAAGTTATAAAAAGTCATAGTATAGTATGTTAAAGTTATAAAAAGTCATAGTATAGAATGTTAAAGCTATAAAAAGTCATAGTATAGTATGTTAAAGTTATAAAACGTCATAGTATAGTATGTTGACATATAAAAAGTCATAGTATAGTATGTTAAAGTTATAAAAAGTCATAGTATAGTATGTTGACATATCATAAAAAGTTATAGTATAGTATGTTAAAGTTATAAAAAGTCATAGTATAGTATGTTGACATATAAAAAGTCATAGTATAATATGTTAAAGTTATAAAAAGTCATAGTATAGTATGTCAAAAAGTTATAAAAAGTCATAGTATAGTATGTTGACATATCATAAAAAGTCATAGTATAGTATGTTAAAGTTATAAAAGGTCATAGTATAGTATGTTAAAGTTATAAAAGGTCATAGTATAGTATGTTAAAGTTATAAAAAGTCATAGTATAGAATGCTAAAGTTATAAAAAGTCATAGTATAGTATGTTAAAGTTATACAAAGTCATAGTATAGTATGTTAAAGTTATAAAAAGTCATAGTCTAGTATGTTAAAGTTATAAAAAGTCATAGTATAGAATGTTAAAGTTATAAAAAGTCATAGTATAGTATATTGAAAAGTTATAAAAAGTCATAGTATAGTATGTTAAAGTTATAAAAAGTCATAGTATAGTATGTCAAAAAGTTATAAAAAGTCATAGTATAGTATGTTGAAAAGTTATAAAAAGTCATAGTATAGTATGTTAAAGTTATACAAAGTCATAGTATAGTATGTTAAAGTTATAAAAAGTCATAGTATAGTATGTCGAAAAGTTATAAAAAGTCATAGTAGAGTATGTTAAAGTTATAAAAAGTCATAGTATAGAATGTTAAAGCTATAAAAAGTCATAGTATAGTATGTTAAAGTTATACAAAGTCATAGTATAGTATGTTGACATAAAAAGTCATAGTATAGTATGTTAAAAATATAAAAAGTCATAGTATATTATGTTAAAGTTATACAAAGTCATAGTATAGTATGTTAAAGTTATAAAAAGTCATAGTATAGTATGTTAAAGTTATAAAAAGTCATAGTATAGTATGTTAGTTATAAAAAGTCATAGTATAGTATGTTAAAGTTATACAAAGTCATAGTATAGTATGTTGACATAAAAAGTCATAGTATAGTATGTTAAAGTTATAAAAAGTAAAAGTATAGTATGTTGAAGTTATAAAAAGTCATAGTATAGTATGTTAAAGTTATAAAAAGTCATAGTATATTATGTTAAAGTTATACAAAGTCATAGTATAGTATGTTAAAAAGTTATAAAAAGTCATAGTATAGTATGTTAGTTATAAAACGTCATAGTATAGTATGTTAAAGTTATACAAAGTCATAGTATAGTATGTTAAAGTTATAAAAAGTCATAGTATAGTATGTTAAAGTTATAAAAAGTCATAGTATAGTATGTTAAAGTTATAAAAAGTCATAGTATAGTATGTTAAAGTTATACAAAGTCATAGTATAGTATGTCAAAAAGTTATACAAAGTCATAGTATAGTATGTTAAAGTTTTAAAAAGTCAAAGTATAGTATGTTAAAGTTATACAAAGTCATAGTATAGTATGTTAAAAAGTTATAAAAAGTCATAGTATAGTATGTTAAAGTTATAAAAAGTCATAGTATAGTATATTAAAGTTATAAAAAGTCATAGTATAGTATGTTAAAGTTATACAAAGTCATAGTATAGTATGTTGACATAAACAGTCATAGTATAGTATGTTAAAGTTATAAAAAGTCATAGTATAGTATGTTAAAGTTATAAAAAGTCATAGTATAGTATGTCAAAAAGTTATAAAAAGTCATAGTATAGTATGTTAAAGTTATAAAAAGTCATAGTATAGTATGTTAAAGTTATAAAAAGTCATAGTATAGCATGTTAAAGTTATAAAAAGTCATAGTATAGTATGTTAAAGTTATAAAACGTCATAGTATAGTATGTTGACATATCATAAAAAGTCATAGTATAGTATGTTAAAGTTATAAAAAGTCATAGTATAGTATGTTAGTTATAAAAAGTCATAGTATAGTATGTTAAAGTTATAAAAAGTCATAGTATAGTATGTTAAAGTTATAAAAAGTCATAGTATAGTATTTTAAAGTTATAAAAAGTCATAGTATAGTATGTTAGTTATAAAAAGTCATAGTATAGTATGTTAAAGTTATACAAAGTCATAGTATAGTATGTTGACATAAAAAGTCATAGTATAGTATGTTAAAGTTATAAAAAGTCATAGTATAGTATGTTAAAGTTATAAAAAGTCATAGTATAGTATGTTAAAGTTATACAAAGTCATAGTATAGTATGTTAAAGTTATAAAAAGTCATAGTATAGTATGTTAAAGTTATAAAAAGTCATAGTATAGTATGTTAAAGTTATACAAAGTCATAGTATAGTATGTCAAAAAGTTATAAAAAGTCATAGTATAGTATGTTAAAGTTATAAAAAGTCATAGTATAGTATGTTAAAGTTATACAAAGTCATAGTATAGTATGTTAAAGTTATACAAAGTCATAGTATAGTATGTTGACATAAAAAGTCATAGTATAGTATGTTAAAGTTATAAAAAGTCATAGTATAGTATGTTAAAGTTATAAAAAGTCATAGTATAGTATGTTAGTTATAAAAAGTCATAGTATAGTATGTTAAAGTTATACAAAGTCATAGTATAGTATGTTGACATAAAAAGTCATAGTATAGTATGTTAAAGTTATAAAAAGTCATAGTATAGTATGTTAAAGTTATAAAAAGTCATAGTATAGTATGTTAAAGTTATACAAAGTCATAGTATAGTATGTTGACATAAAAAGTCATAGTATAGTATGTTAAAGTTATAAAAAGTCATAGTATAGTATGTTAAAGTTATAAAAAGTCATAGTATAGTATGTTAAAGTTATACAAAGTCATAGTATAGTATGTTAAAGTTATAAAAAGTCATAGTATAGTATGTTAAAGTTATAAAAAGTCATAGTATAGTATGTTGACATATAAAAAGTCATAGTATAGTATGTTGACATATCATAAAAAGTTATAGTATAGTATGTTAAAGTTATAAAAAGTCATAGTATAGTATGTTGACATATAAAAAGTCATAGTATAGTATGTTAAAGTTATAAAAAGTCATAGTATAGTATGTTGACATATAAAAAGCCATAGTATAATATGTTAAAGTTATAAAAAGTCATAGTATAGTATGTCAAAAAGTTATAAAAAGTCATAGTATAGTATGTTGACATATCATAAAAAGTCATAGTATAGTATGTTAAAGTTATAAAAGGTCATAGTATAGTATGTTAAAGTTATAAAAAGTCATAGTATAGAATGATAAAGTTATAAAAAGTCATAGTATAGTATGTAAAAGTTATACAAAGTCATAGTATAGTATGTTAAAGTTATAAAAAGTCATAGTATAGTATGTTGAAAAGTTATAAAAAGTCATAGTATAGTATGTTAAAGTTATACAAAGTCATAGTATAGTATGTTAAAGTTATAAAAAGTCATAGTATAGTATGTCGAAAAGTTATAAAAAGTCATAGTATAGTATGTTAAAGTTATAAAAAGTCATAGTATAGAATGTTAAAGCTATAAAAAGTCATAGTATAGTATGTTAAAGTTATAAAACGTCATAGTATAGTATGTTGACATATAAAAAGTCATAGTATAGTATGTTAAAGTTATAAAAAGTCATAGTATAGTATGTTGACATATCATAAAAAGTTATAGTATAGTATGTTAAAGTTATAAAAAGTCATAGTATAGTATGTTGACATATAAAAAGTCATAGTATAATATGTTAAAGTTATAAAAAGTCATAGTATAGTATGTCAAAAAGTTATAAAAAGTCATAGTATAGTATGTTGACATATCATAAAAAGTCATAGTATAGTATGTTAAAGTTATAAAAGGTCATAGTATAGTATGTTAAAGTTATAAAAGGTCATAGTATAGTATGTTAAAGTTATAAAAAGTCATAGTATAGAATGCTAAAGTTATAAAAAGTCATAGTATAGTATGTTAAAGTTATACAAAGTCATAGTATAGTATGTTAAAGTTATAAAAAGTCATAGTCTAGTATGTTAAAGTTATAAAAAGTCATAGTATAGAATGTTAAAGTTATAAAAAGTCATAGTATAGTATATTGAAAAGTTATAAAAAGTCATAGTATAGTATGTTAAAGTTATAAAAAGTCATAGTATAGTATGTCAAAAAGTTATAAAAAGTCATAGTATAGTATGTTGAAAAGTTATAAAAAGTCATAGTATAGTATGTTAAAGTTATACAAAGTCATAGTATAGTATGTTAAAGTTATAAAAAGTCATAGTATAGTATGTCGAAAAGTTATAAAAAGTCATAGTATAGTATGTTAAAGTTATAAAAAGTCATAGTATAGAATGTTAAAGCTATAAAAAGTCATAGTATAGTATGTTAAAGTTATACAAAGTCATAGTATAGTATGTTGACATAAAAAGTCATAGTATAGTATGTTAAAAATATAAAAAGTCATAGTATATTATGTTAAAGTTATACAAAGTCATAGTATAGTATGTTAAAGTTATAAAAAGTCATAGTATAGTATGTTAAAGTTATAAAAAGTCATAGTATAGTATGTTAGTTATAAAAAGTCATAGTATAGTATGTTAAAGTTATACAAAGTCATAGTATAGTATGTTGACATAAAAAGTCATAGTATAGTATGTTAAAGTTATAAAAAGTAAAAGTATAGTATGTTGAAGTTATAAAAAGTCATAGTATAGTATGTTAAAGTTATAAAAAGTCATAGTATATTATGTTAAAGTTATACAAAGTCATAGTATAGTATGTTAAAAAGTTATAAAAAGTCATAGTATAGTATGTTAGTTATAAAACGTCATAGTATAGTATGTTAAAGTTATACAAAGTCATAGTATAGTATGTTAAAGTTATAAAAAGTCATAGTATAGTATGTTAAAGTTATAAAAAGTCATAGTATAGTATGTTAAAGTTATAAAAAGTCATAGTATAGTATGTTAAAGTTATACAAAGTCATAGTATAGTATGTCAAAAAGTTATACAAAGTCATAGTATAGTATGTTAAAGTTTTAAAAAGTCAAAGTATAGTATGTTAAAGTTATACAAAGTCATAGTATAGTATGTTAAAAAGTTATAAAAAGTCATAGTATAGTATGTTAAAGTTATAAAAAGTCATAGTATAGTATATTAAAGTTATAAAAAGTCATAGTATAGTATGTTAAAGTTATACAAAGTCATAGTATAGTATGTTGACATAAACAGTCATAGTATAGTATGTTAAAGTTATAAAAAGTCATAGTATAGTATGTTAAAGTTATAAAAAGTCATAGTATAGTATGTCAAAAAGTTATAAAAAGTCATAGTATAGTATGTTAAAGTTATAAAAAGTCATAGTATAGTATGTTAAAGTTATAAAAAGTCATAGTATAGCATGTTAAAGTTATAAAAAGTCATAGTATAGTATGTTAAAGTTATAAAACGTCATAGTATAGTATGTTGACATATCATAAAAAGTCATAGTATAGTATGTTAAAGTTATAAAAAGTCATAGTATAGTATGTTAGTTATAAAAAGTCATAGTATAGTATGTTAAAGTTATAAAAAGTCATAGTATAGTATGTTAAAGTTATAAAAAGTCATAGTATAGTATTTTAAAGTTATAAAAAGTCATAGTATAGTATGTTAGTTATAAAAAGTCATAGTATAGTATGTTAAAGTTATACAAAGTCATAGTATAGTATGTTGACATAAAAAGTCATAGTATAGTATGTTAAAGTTATAAAAAGTCATAGTATAGTATGTTAAAGTTATAAAAAGTCATAGTATAGTATGTTAAAGTTATACAAAGTCATAGTATAGTATGTTAAAGTTATAAAAAGTCATAGTATAGTATGTTAAAGTTATAAAAAGTCATAGTATAGTATGTTAAAGTTATACAAAGTCATAGTATAGTATGTCAAAAAGTTATAAAAAGTCATAGTATAGTATGTTAAAGTTATAAAAAGTCATAGTATAGTATGTTAAAGTTATACAAAGTCATAGTATAGTATGTTAAAGTTATAAAAAGTCATAGTATAGTATGTTAAAGTTATAAAAAGTCATAGTATAGTATGTTAAAGTTATACAAAGTCATAGTATAGTATGTTGACATAAAAAGTCATAATATAGTATGTTAAAGTTATAAAAAGTCATAGTATAGTATGTTAAAGTTATAAAAAGTCATAGTATAGTATGTTAAAGTTATAAAATTCATAGTATAGTATGTCGAAAAGTTATAAAAAGTCATAATATAGTATGTTAAAGCTATAAAAAGTCATAGTATAGTATGTTAAAGTTTTAAAAAGTCAAAGTATAGTATGTTAAAGTTATACAAAGTCATAGTATAGTATGTTAAAAAGTTATAAAAAGTCATAGTATAGTATGTTAAAGTTATAAAAAGTCATAGTATAGTATGTTAAAGTTATAAAAAGTCATAGTATAGTATGTTAAAGTTATACAAAGTCATAGTATAGTATGTTGACATAAAAAGTCCTAGTATAGTATGTTAAAGTTATAAAAAGTCATAGTATAGTATGTTAAAGTTATAAAAAGTCATAGTATAGTATGTTGACATTTCATAAAAAGTCATAGTATAGTATGTTAAAGTTATAAAAAGTCATAGTATAGTATGTTGACATTTCATAAAAAGTCATAGTATAGTATGTTGACATATCATAAAAAGTCATAGTATAGAATGTTATAGCTATAAAAAGTCATAGTATAGTATGTTGACATCTCATAAAAAGTCATAGTATAGTATGTTAAAGTTATAAAAAGTCATAGTATAGTATGTTGAAAAGTCATAAAAAGTCATAATATAGTATGTCAAAAAGTTATAAAAAGTCATAGTATAGTATGTTAAAGTTATACAAAGTCATAGTATAGTATGTTAAAGTTATAAAAAGTCATAGTATAGTATGTTAAAGTTATAAAAAGTCATAGTATAGTATGTTAAAGTTATAAAAAGTCATAGTATAGTATGTTGACATATCATAAAAAGTTATAGTATAGTATGTTAAAGTTATAAAAAGTCATAGTATAGTATGTTAAAGTTATAAAAAGTCATAGTATAGTATGTTAAAGTTATAAAAAGTCATAGTATAGTATGTTAAAGTTATAAAAAGTCATAGTATAGTATGTTGACATATCATAAAAAGTTATAGTATAGTATGTTAAAGTTATAAAAAGTCTTAGTATAGTATGTTGACATATAAAAAGTCATAGTATAATACGTTAAAGTTATAAAAAGTCATAGTATAGTATGTCAAAAAGTTATAAAAAGTCATAGTATAGTATGTTAAAGTTATAAAAGGTCATAGTATAGTATGTTAAAGTTATAAAAAGTCATAGTATAGAATGCTAAAGTTATAAAAAGTCATAGTATAGTATGTTAAAGTTATACAAAGTCATAGTATAGTATGTTAAAGTTATAAAAAGTCATAGTCTAGTATGTTAAAGTTATAAAAAGTCATAGTATAGAATGTTAAAGTTATAAAATGTCATAGTATAGTATATTGAAAAGTTATAAAAAGTCATAGTATAGTAAGTTAAAGTTATAAAAAGTCATAGTATAGTATGTCAAAAAGTTATAAAAAGTCATAGTATAGTATGTTGAAAAGTTATAAAAAGTCATAGTATAGTATGTTAAAGTTATACAAAGTCATAGTATAGTATGTTAAAGTTATAAAAAGTCATAGTATAGTATGTCGAAAAGTTATAAAAAGTCATAGTATAGTATGTTAAAGTTATAAAAAGTCATAGTATAGAATGTTAAAGCTATAAAAAGTCATAGTATAGTATGTTAAAGTTATACAAAGTCATAGTATAGTATGTTGACAAAAAAGGCATAGTATAGTATGTTAAAGTTATAAAAAGTCATAGTATATTATGTTAAAGTTATACAAAGTCATAGTATAGTATGTTAAAAAGTTATAAAAAGTCATAGTATAGTATGTTAGTTATAAAACGTCATAGTATAGTATGTTAAAGTTATAAAAAGTCATAGTATAGTATGTTAAAGTTATAAAAAGTCATAGTATAGTATGTTAAAGTTATAAAAAGTCATAGTATAGTATGTTAGTTATAAAAAGTCATAGTATAGTATGTTAAAGTTATACAAAGTCATAGTATAGTATGTTGACATAAAAAGTCATAGTATAGTATGTTAAAGTTATAAAAAGTCATAGTATAGTATGTTAAAGTTATAAAAAGTCATAGTATAGTATGTTAAAGTTATACAAAGTCATAGTATAGTATGTTGACATAAAAAGTCATAGTATAGTATGTTAAAGTTATAAAAAGTCATAGTATAGTATGTTAAAGTTATAAAAAGTCATAGTATAGTATGTTAAAGTTATACAAAGTCATAGTATAGTATGTTAAAGTTATAAAAAGTCATAGTATAGTATGTTAAAGTTATAAAAAGTCATAGTATAGTATGTTAAAGTTATAAAAAGTCATAGTATAGTATGTTAAAGTTATACAAAGTCATAGTATAGTATGTCAAAAAGTTATACAAAGTCATAGTATAGTATGTTGACATAAAAAGTCATAGTATAGTATGTTAAAGTTATAAAAAGTCATAGTATAGTATGTTAAAGTTATACAAAGTCATAGTATAGTATGTCAAAAAGTTATAAAAAGTCATAGTATAGTATGTTATAGTTATAAAAAGTCATAGTATAGTATGTTAAAGTTATACAAAGTCATAGTATAGTATGTTAAAGTTATAAAAAGTCATAGTATAGTATGTTAAAGTTATAAAAAGTCATAGTATAGTATGTTGACATATAAAAAGTCATAGTATAGTATGTTAAAGTTATAAAAAGTCATAGTATAGTATGTTGACATATCATAAAAAGTTATAGTATAGTATGTTAAAGTTATAAAAAGTCATAGTATAGTATGTTGACATATAAAAAGTCATAGTATAGTATGTTAAAGTTATAAAAGGTCATAGTATAGTATGTTAAAGTTATAAAAAGTCATAGTATATTATGTCAAAAAGTTATAAAAAGTCATAGTATAGTATGTTGACATATAAAAAGCCATAGTATAATATGTTAAAGTTATAAAAAGTCATAGTATAGTATGTCAAAAAGTTATAAAAAGTCATAGTATAGTATGTTGACATATCATAAAAAGTCATAGTATAGTATGTTAAAGTTATAAAAGGTCATAGTATAGTATGTTAAAGTTATAAAAAGTCATAGTATAGAATGATAAAGTTATAAAAAGTCATAGTATAGTATGTTAAAGTTATACAAAGTCATAGTATAGTATGTTAAAGTTATAAACAGTCATAGTATAGTATGTTGAAAAGTTATAAAAAGTCATAGTATAGTATGTTAAAGTTATACAAAGTCATAGTATAGTATGTTAAAGTTATAAAAAGTCAAATATATAGTCATAGTATAGTATGTTGAAAAGTTATAAAAACTCATAGTATGTCAAAAAGTTATAAAAAGTCAGTATAATATGTCAAAATATCATAAAAGTCATAGTATATCAAAGAGTTATAAAAAATTAAAAATCATAGTATAGTATGTCGAAAAGTTATAAAAACTCATATTGTAGTATGTCTAAAAGTAATGAAAAGTCATAGTATAGTATGTTAAAGTTATAAAAAGTCATAGTATAGTATGTTAAAGTTATAAAAAGTCATAATATAGTATGTTAAAGTTATAAAAAGTCATAGAAAATTATGTCAAAAAGTTTAAAAAGTCATAGTATAGTATGTTGAAAAGTTATAAAAACTCATATTATAGTATGTCGAAAAGTTATAAAAAGTCATAGTATAGTATGTCAAAAAGTATAAAAAGTCATAGTATAGTATGTTAAAGTTATAAAAAGTCATAGTATAGAATGTTAAAGTTATAAAAAGTCAAAGTATAGTATGTCAAAAAGTTATAAAAAGTCATAGTATAGAATGTTAAAGTTATAAAAAGTCATAGAATAGTATGTCAAAAAGTTATAAAAAGTCATAGTATAGTATGTTAAAGTTATAAAAAGTCATAGTATAGTATGTTGAAAAGTTATAAAAAATCATAGTATAGTATGTCGATAAAGTATAAAAAGTCATAGTACATTATGTCAAAAAGTATAAAAAGTCAAATATATAGTATGTCAAAATGTCATAAAAGTCATAGTATAGTATGTCAAAGTTATAAAAACTCATAGTATGTCAAAAAGTTATAAAAAGTCAGTATAATATGTCAAAATATCATAAAAGTCATAGTATATCAAAGAGTTATAAAAAATTAAAAATCATAGTATAGTATGTCGAAAAGTCATAAAAACTCATAGTATAGTATGTTAAAGTTATAAAAAGTCATAGTATACTATGTTAAAGTTATAAAAAGTCATAGTATAGTATGTTAGTTATAAAAAGTCATAGTATAGTATGTTAAAGTTATAAAAAGTCATAGTATAGTATGTTAAAGTTATAAAACGTCATAGTATAGTATGTTAAAGTTATAAAAAGTCATAGTATAGTATGTTAAAGTTATAAAAAGTCATAGTATAGCATGTTAAAGTTATAAGACGTTATAGTATAGTATGTTAAAGTTATAAAAAGTCATAGTATAGTATGTTAAAGTTATAAAAAGTCATAGTATAGTATGTTAAAGTTATAAAAAGTCATAGTATAGCATGTTAAAGTTATAAAAAGTCATAGTATAGCATGTTAAAGTTATAAAAAGTCATAGTATAGTATGTTAAAGTTATAAAAAGTCATAGTATAGTATGTCGAAAAGTTATAAAAAGTCATAGTATAGTATGTTAAAGTTATAAAAAGTCATAATATAGTATGTTGAAAAGTTATAAAAAATCATAGTATAGTATGTCGAAAAAGTATAAAAAGTCATAGTACATTATGTCAAAAAGTATAAAAAGTCAAATATATAGTATGTCAAAATGTCATAAAAGTCATAGTATTGTATGTTGAAAAGTTATAAAAACTCATAGTATGTCAAAAAGTTATAAAAAGTCATAGTATAGTATGTTAAAGTTATAAAAAGTCATAGTATAGTGTGTTAAAGTTATAAAAAGTCATAGTATAGTATGTGAAAGTCATAAAAAGTCATAGTATAGTATGTTAAAGTTATAAAAAGTCATAGTATAGTATGTTAAAGTTATACAAAGTCATAGTATAGTATGTTAAAGTTATAAAAAGTCATAGTATAGTATGTTAAAGTTATAAAAAGTCATAGTATAGTATGTTGACATATAAAAAGTCATAGTATAGTATGTTAAAGTTATAAAAAGTCATAGTATAGTATGTTGACATATCATAAAAAGTTATAGTATAGTATGTTAAAGTTATAAAAAGTCATAGTATAGTATGTTGACATATAAAAAGTCATAGTATAGAATGTTAAAGTTATAAAAAGTCATAGTATAGTATGTTGACATATAAAAAGCCATAGTATAATATGTTAAAGTTATAAAAAGTCATAGTATAGTATGTCAAAAAGTTATAAAAAGTCATAGTATAGTATGTTGACATATCATAAAAAGTCATAGTATAGTATGTTAAAGTTATAAAAGGTCATAGTATAGTATGTTAAAGTTATAAAAAGTCATAGTATAGAATGATAAAGTTATAAAAAGTCATAGTATAGTATGTTAAAATTATACAAAGTCATAGTATAGTATGTTAAAGTTATAAAAAGTCATAGTATAGTATGTTGAAAAGTTATAAAAAGTCATAGTATAGTATGTTAAAGTTATACAAAGTCATAGTATAGTATGTTAAAGTTATAAAAAGTCATAGTATAGTATGTCGAAAAGTTATAAAAAGTCATAGTATAGTATGTTAAAGTTATAAAAAGTCATAGTATAGAATGTTAAAGCTATAAAAAGTCATAGTATAGTATGTTAAAGTTATAAAACGTCATAGTATAGTATGTTGACATAAAAAGTCATAGTATATTATGTTAAAGTTATACAAAGTCATAGTATAGTATGTTAAAAAGTTATAAAAAGTCATAGTATAGTATGTTAGTTATAAAAAGTCATAGTATAGTATGTTAAAGTTATAAAAAGTCATAGTATAGTATGTTAAAGTTATAAAAACTCATATTATAGTATGTCGAAAAGTTATAAAAAGTCATAGTATAGTATGTTAGTTATAAAAAGTCATAGTATAGTATGTTAAAGTTATAAAACGACATAGTATAGTATGTCAAAAAGTTTAAAAAGTCATAGTATAGTATGTTGAAAAGTTATAAAAACTCATATTATAGTATGTCGAAAAGTTATAAAAAGTCATAGTATAGTATGTTAGTTATAAAAAGTCATAGTATAGTATGTTAAAGTTATAAAAAGTCATAGTATAGTAAGTTAAAGTTATAAAAAGTCATAGTATATTATGTTAAAGTTATAAAAAGTCATAGTATAGTATGTTAAAGTTATAAAAAGTCATAGTATAGTATGTTGACATATAAAGAGTCATAGTATATTATGTTAAAGTTATAAAAAGTCATAGTATAGTAAGTTAAAGTTATAAAAAGTCATAGTATATTATGTTAAAGTTATAAAAAGTCATAGTATAGTATGTTAGTTATAAAAAGTCATAGTATAGTATGTTAAAGTTATAAAAAGTCATAGTATAGTAAGTTAAAGTTATAAAAAGTCATAGTATATTATGTTAAAGTTATAAAAAGTCATAGTATAGTATGTTAAAGTTATAAAAAGTCATAGAAAATTATGTCAAAAAGTTTAAAAAGTCATAGTATAGTATGTTGAAAAGTTATAAAAACTCATATTATAGTATGTCGAAAAGTTATAAAAAGTCATAGTATAGTATGTCAAAAAGTATAAAAAGTCATAGTATAGTATGTTAAAGTTATAAAAAGTCATAGTATAGAATGATAAAGTTATAAAAAGTCATAGTATAGTATGTCAAAAAGTTATAAAAAGTCATAGTATAGAATGTTAAAGTTATAAAAAGTCATAGAATAGTATGTCAAAAAGTTATAAAAAGTCATAGTATAGTATGTTAAAGTTATAAAAAGTCATAGTATAGTATGTTAAAGTTATAAAAAGTCATAGTATAGTATGTTGAAAAGTTATAAAAAATCATAGTATAGTATGTCGATAAAGTATAAAAAGTCATAGTACATTATGTCAAAAAGTATAAAAAGTCAAATATATAGTATGTCAAAATGTCATAAAAGTCATAGTCTAGTATGTCAAAGTTATAAAAAGTCATAGTATAGTATGTTAAAGTTATAAAAACTCATAGTATGTCAAAAAGTTATAAAAAGTCAGTATATGTCAAAATATCATAAAAGTCATAGTATATCAAAGAGTTATAAAAAATTAAAAATCATAGTATAGTATGTCGAAAAGTCATAAAAACTCATATTAAAGTATGTCTAAAAGTTATAAAAAGTCATAGTATAGTATGTTAAAGTTATAAAAAGTCATAGTATAGTATGTTAGTTATAAAAAGTCATAGTATAGTATGTTAAAGTTATAAAAAGTCATAGTATAGTATGTTAAAGTTATAAAAAGTCATAGTGTAGTATGTTAAAGTTATAAAACGTCATAGTATAGTATGTTAAAGTTATAAAAAGTCATAGTATAGTATGTTAAAGTTATAAAAAGTCATAGTATAGTATGTTAAAGTTATAAAAAGTCATAGTATAGTATGTTAGTTATAAAAAGTCATAGTATAGTATGTTAAAGTTATAAAAAGTCATAGTATAGTATGTTGACATATCATAAAAAGTCATAGTATAGTATGTTAAAGTTATAAAAAGTCATAGTATAGTATGTTAGTTATAAAAAGTCATAGTATAGTATGTTAAAGTTATAAAAAGTCATAGTATAGTATGTTAAAGTTATAAAAAGTCATAGTATAGTATGTTAAAGTTATAAAACGTCATAGTATAGTATGTTAAAGTTATACAAAGTCATAGTATAGTATGTTAAAGTAATAAAAAGTCATAGTATAGTATGTTAAAGTTATAAAAAGTCATAGTATAGTATGTTAGTTATAAAAAGTCATAGTATAGTATGTTAAAGTTATAAAAAGTCATAGTATAGTATGTTAAAGTTATAAAACGTCATAGTATAGTACAGTGGGTACGGAAAGTATTCAGACCCCTTTAAATTTTTCACTCTTTGTTTCATTGCAGCCATTTTCCAAAAATCAAAAAAGTTCATTTTATTTCTCAGTAATGTACACTCAGCACCCCATCTTGGACAGAAAAAAACAGAAATGTAGAAATTTTTGCAAATTTATTAAAAAACAAAAACTGAAATATCACATGGTCATAAGTATTCAGACCCTTTGCCGTGACCCTCATATGTAACTCAGGTGCTGTCTATTTCTTCTGATCATCCTTGAGATGGTTCTACACCTTCATTGGAGTCCAGCTGTGTTTGATTATACTGATTGGACTTGATTAGGAAAGCCACACACCTGTCTATATAAGACCTTACAGCTCACAGTGCATGTCAGAGCAAATGACAATCATGAGGTCAAAGGAACTGCCTGAGGAGCTCAGAGACAGAATTGTGGCAAGGCACAGATCTGGTCAAGGTTACAAAAAAATTTCTGCTGCACTTAAGGTTCCTAAGAGCACAGTGGCCTCCATAATCCTCAAATGGAAGACGTTTGGGACGACCAGAACCCTTCCTAGAGCTGGCCGTCCGGCCAAACTGAGCTATCGGGGGAGAAGAGCCTTGGTGAGAGAGGCAAAGAAGAACCCAATGGTCACTGTGGCTAAGCTCCAGAGATGCAGTCGGGAGATGGGAGAAAGTTGTAGTAAGTCAACCATCACTGCAGCAATCCACCAGTCGGGGCTTTATGGCAGAGTGGCCCGAAGGAAGCCTCTCCTCAGTGCAAGACACATGAAAGCCCGCATGGAGTTTGCTAAAAAACACCTGAAGGACTCCAAGATGGTGATAAATAAAATCCTCTGGTCTGATGAGACCAAGATAGAACTTTTTGGCCTTAATTCTAAGCGGTATGTGTGGAGAAAACCAGGCACTACTCATCACCTGTCCAATACAGTCCCAACAGTGAAGCATGGTGGTGGCAGCATCATGCTGTGGGGGTGTTTTTCAGCTGCAGGGACAGGACGACTGGTTGCAATCGAGGGAAAGATGAATGCGGCCAAGTACAGGGATATCCTGGACGAAAACCTTTTCCAGAGTGCTCTGGACCTCAGACTGGGCCGAAGGTTTACCTTCCAACAAGACAATGACCCTAAGCACACCGCTAAAATAACGAAGGAGTGGCTTCACAACAACTCCGTGGCTGTTCTTGAATGGCCCAGCCAGAGCCCTGACTTAAACCCAATTGAGCATCTCTGGAGAGACCTGAAAATGACTGTCCACCAACGTTTACCATCCAACCTGACAGAACTGGAGAGGATCTGCAAGGAGGAATGGCAGAGGATACCCAAATCCAGATGTGAAAAACTTGTTGCATCTTTCCCAAAACGACTCATGGCTGTATTAGATCAAAAGGGTGCTTCTACTAAATACTGAACAAAGGGTCTGAATACTTATGACCATGTGATATTTCAGTTTTTGTTTTTTAATAAATTTGCAAAAATTTCTACATTTCTGTTTTTTTCTGTCCAAGATGGGGTGCTGAGTGTACATTACTGAGAAATAAAATGAACTTTTTTGATTTTTGGAAAATGGCTGCAATGAAACAAAGAGTGAAAAATTTAAAGGGGTCTGAATACTTTCCGTACCCACTGTATGTTAAAGTTATAAAAAGTCATAGTATAGTATGTTAAAGTTATAAAAAGTCATAAAAAGTCATAGTATAGTATGTTAAAGTTATAAAAAGTCATAGTATAGTATGTTAGTTATAAAAAGTCATAGTATAGTATGTTAGATATAAAAAGTCATAGTATAGTATGTTAGTTATAAAAAGTCATAGTATAGCATGTTAGTTATAAAAAGTCATAGTATAGTATGTTAAAGTAATAAAAAGTCATAGTATAGTATGTTAAAGTTATAAAAAGTCATAGTATAGTATGTTAGTTATAAAAAGTCATAGTATAGCATGTTAAAGTTATAAAAAGTCATAGTATAGTATGTTAGTTATAAAAAGTCATAGTATAGTATGTTAAAGTTATAAAAAGTCATAGTATAGTATGTTAAAGTTATAAAAAGTCATAGTATAGTATGTTAAAGTTATAAAACGTCATAGTATAGTATGTTAAAGTTATACAAAGTCATAGTATAGTATGTTAAAGTAATAAAAAGTCATAGTATAGTATGTTAAAGTTATAAAAAGTCATAGTATAGTATGTTAGTTATAAAAAGTCATAGTATAGTATGTTAAAGTTATAAAAAGTCATAGTATAGTATGTTAAAGTTATAAAACGTCATAGTATAGTATGTTAAAGTTATAAAAAGTCATAGTATAGTATGTTAAAGTTATAAAAAGTCATAAAAAGTCATAGTATAGTATGTTAAAGTTATAAAAAGTCATAGTATAGTATGTTAGTTATAAAAAGTCATAGTATAGTATGTTAGATATAAAAAGTCATAGTATAGTATGTTAGTTATAAAAAGTCATAGTATAGCATGTTAGTTATAAAAAGTCATAGTATAGTATGTTAAAGTAATAAAAAGTCATAGTATAGTATGTTAAAGTTATAAAAAGTCATAGTATAGTATGTTAGTTATAAAAAGTCATAGTATAGCATGTTAAAGTTATAAAAAGTCATAGTATAGTATGTTAGTTATAAAAAGTCATAGTATAGTATGTTAGTTATAAAAAGTCATAGTATAGTATGTTAGTTATAAAAAGTCATAGTATAGCATGTTAAAGTTATAAAAAGTCATAGTATAGTATGTTAAAATTATAAAAAGTCATAGTATAGTATGTTAAAGTTATAAAAAGTCATAGTATAGTATGTTAGTTATAAAAAGTCATAGTATAGCATGTTAAAGTTATAAAAATTCATAGTATAGTATGTTAGTTATAAAAAGTCATAGTATAGTATGTTAGTTATAAAAAGTCATAGTATAGTATGTTAGTTATAAAAAGTCATAGTATAGTATGTTAGTTATAAAAAGTCATAGTATAGCATGTTAAAGTTATAAAAAGTCATAGTATAGTATGTTAAAATTATAAAAAGTTATAGTATAGCATGTTAAAGTTATAAAAAGTCATAGTATAGCATGTTAAAGTTATAAAAAGTCATAGTATAGCATGTTAAAGTTATAAAACGTTATAGTATAGTATGTTAAAGTTATAAAAAGTCATAGTATAGTATGTTAAAGTTATAAAAAGTCATAGTATAGTATGTTAAAGTTATAAAAAGTCATAGTATAGCATGTTAAAGTTATAAAAAGTCATAGTATAGCATGTTAAAGTTATAAAAAGTTATAGTATAGTATGATAAAGTTATAAAAAGTCATAGTATAGTATGTTAAAGTTATAAAAAGTCATAGTATAGTATGTTAAAGTTATAAAAAGTCATAGTATAGTATGTCAAAGTATAAAAAGTCATAGTATAGTATGTTAAAGTTATAAAAAGTCATAGTATAGTATGTTAAAGTTATAAAAAGTCATAGTATAGTATGTTAAAGTTATAAAAAGTCATAGTATAGCATGTTAAAGTTATAAAAAGTCATAGTATAGTATGTTAAAGTTATAAAAAGTCATAGTATAGTATGTCGATAAAGTATAAAAAGTCATAGTACATTATGTCAAAAAGTATAAAAAGTCAAATATATAGTATGTCAAAATGTCATAAAAGTCATAGTATAGTATGTCAAAGTTATAAAAACTCATAGTATGTCAAAAAGTTATAAAAAGTCAGTATAATATGTCAAAATATCATAAAAGTCATAGTATATCAAAGAGTTATAAAAAATTAAAAATCATAGTATAGTATGTCGAAAAGTCATAAAAACTCATAGTATAGTATGTTAAAGTTATAAAAAGTCATAGTATAGTATGTTAAAGTTATAAAAAGTCATAGTATAGTATGTTAGTTATAAAAAGTCATAGTATAGTATGTTAAAGTTATAAAAAGTCATAGTATAGTATGTTAAAGTTATAAAAAGTCATAGTATAGTATGTTAAAGTTATAAAACGTCATAGTATAGTATGTTAAAGTTATAAAAAGTCATAGTATAGTATGTTAAAGTTATAAAAAGTCATAGTATAGCATGTTAAAGTTATAAGACGTTATAGTATAGTATGTTAAAGTTATAAAAAGTCATAGTATAGTATGTTAAAGTTATAAAAAGTCATAGTATAGTATGTTAAAGTTATAAAAAGTCATAGTATAGCATGTTAAAGTTATAAAAAGTCATAGTATAGCATGTTAAAGTTATAAAAAGTCATAGTATAGCATGTTAAAGTTATAAAAAGTCATAGTATAGTATGTTAAAGTTATAAAAAGTCATAGTATAGTATGTCGAAAAGTTATAAAAAGTCATAGTATAGTATGTTAAAGTTATAAAAAGTCATAATATAGTATGTTGAAAAGTTATAAAAAATCATAGTATAGTATGTCGAAAAAGTATAAAAAGTCATAGTACATTATGTCAAAAAGTATAAAAAGTCAAATATATAGTATGTCAAAATGTCATAAAAGTCATAGTATTGTATGTTGAAAAGTTATAAAAACTCATAGTATGTCAAAAAGTTATAAAAAGTCATAGTATAGTATGTTAAAGTTATAAAAAGTCATAGTATAGTGTGTTAAAGTTATAAAAAGTCATAGTATAGTATGTTAAAGTCATAAAAAGTCATAGTATAGTATGTTAAAGTTATAAAAAGTCATAGTATAGTATGTTAAAGTTATACAAAGTCATAGTATAGTATGTTAAAGTTATAAAAAGTCATAGTATAGTATGTTAAAGTTATAAAAAGTCATAGTATAGTATGTTAAAGTTATAAAAAGTCATAGTATAGTATGTTGACATATCATAAAAAGTTATAGTATAGTATGTTAAAGTTATAAAAAGTCATAGTATAGTATGTTGACATATAAAAAGTCATAGTATAGTATGTTAAAGTTATAAAAAGTCATAATATAGTATGTTGACATATAAAAAGCCATAGTATAATATGTTAAAGTTATAAAAAGTCATAGTATAGTATGTCAAAAAGTTATAAAAAGTCATAGTATAGTATGTTGACATATCATAAAAAGTCATAGTATAGTATGTTAAAGTTATAAAAGGTCATAGTATAGTATGTTAAAGTTATAAAAAGTCATAGTATAGAATGATAAAGTTATAAAAAGTCATAGTATAGTATGTTAAAGTTATACAAAGTCATAGTATAGTATGTTAAAGTTATAAAAAGTCATAGTATAGTATGTTGAAAAGTTATAAAAAGTCATAGTATAGTATGTTAAAGTTATACAAAGTCATAGTATAGTATGTTAAAGTTATAAAAAGTCATAGTATAGTATGTCGAAAAGTTATAAAAAGTCATAGTATAGTATGTTAAAGTTATAAAAAGTCATAGTATAGAATGTTAAAGCTATAAAAAGTCATAGTATAGTATGTTAAAGTTATAAAACGTCATAGTATAGTATGTTGACATAAAAAGTCATAGTATAGTATGTTAAAGTTATAAAAAGTCATAGTATATTATGTTAAAGTTATAAGAAGTCATAGTATAGTATGTTAAAAAGTTATAAAAAGTCATAGTATAGTATGTTAGTTATAAAAAGTCATAGTATAGTATGTTAAAGTTATAAAACGACATAGTATAGTATGTCAAAAAGTTTAAAAAGTCATAGTATAGTATGTTGAAAAGTTATAAAAACTCATATTATAGTATGTCGAAAAGTTATAAAAAGTCATAGTATAGTATGTTAGTTATAAAAAGTCATAGTATAGTATGTTAAAGTTATAAAAAGTCATAGTATAGTAAGTTAAAGTTATAAAAAGTCATAGTATATTATGTTAAAGTTATAAAAAGTCATAGTATAGTATGTTAAAGTTATAAAAAGTCATAGTATAGTATGTTGACATATAAAGAGTCATAGTATAGTATGTTAAAGTTATAAAAAGTCATAGTATATTATGTTAAAGTTATAAAAAGTCATAGTATAGTATGTTAAAGTTATAAAAAGTCATAGTATAGTATGTTGACATATAAAGAGTCATAGTATAGTATGTTAAAGTTATAAAAAGTCAAATATATAGTCATAGTATAGTATGTTGAAAAGTTATAAAAACTCATAGTATGTCAAAAAGTTATAAAAAGTCAGTATAATATGTCAAAATATCATAAAAGTCATAGTATATCAAAGAGTTATAAAAAATTAAAAATCATAGTATAGTATGTCGAAAAGTTATAAAAACTCATATTGTAGTATGTCTAAAAGTAATGAAAAGTCATAGTATAGTATGTTAAAGTTATAAAAAGTCATAGTATAGTATGTTAAAGTTATAAAAAGTCATAGTATAGTATGTCGAAATATCATAAAAAGTCATAATATAGTATGTTAAAGTTATAAAAAGTCATAGAAAATTATGTCAAAAAGTTTAAAAAGTCATAGTATAGTATGTTGAAAAGTTATAAAAACTCATATTATAGTATGTCGAAAAGTTATAAAAAGTCATAGTATAGTATGTCAAAAAGTATAAAAAGTCATAGTATAGTATGTGAAAGTTATAAAAAGTCATAGTATAGAATGTTAAAGATATAAAAAGTCATAGTATAGTATGTCAAAAAGTTATAAAAAGTCATAGTATAGAATGTTAAAGTTATAAAAAGTCATAGATTAGTATGTCAAAAAGTTATAAAAAGTCATAGTATAGTATGTTAAAGTTATAAAAAGTCATAGTATAGTATGTTAAAGTTATAAAAAGTCATAGTATAGTATGTTGAAAAGTTATAAAAAATCATAGTATAGTATGTCAAAGTTATAAAAACTCATAGTATGTCAAAAAGTTATAAAAAGTCAGTATAATATGTCAAAATATCATAAAAGTCATAGTATATCAAAGAGTTATAAAAAATTAAAAATCATAGTATAGTATGTCGAAAAGTCATAAAAACTCATAGTATAGTATGTTAAAGTTATAAAAAGTCATAGTATAGTATGTTAAAGTTATAAAAAGTCATAGTATAGTATGTTAAAGTTATAAAAAGTCATAGTATAATATGTTAAAGTTATAAAACGTCATAGTATAGTATGTTAAAGTTATAAAAAGTCATAGTATAGTATGTTAAAGTTATAAAAAGTCATAGTATAGTATGTTAAAGTTATAAAACGTCATAGTATAGTATGTTAAAGTTATAAAAAGTCATAGTATAGTATGTTAAAGTTATAAAAAGTCATAGTATAGTATGTTAAAGTTATAAAAAGTCATAGTATAGTATGTTAGTTATAAAAAGTCATAGTATAGCATATTAGTTATAAAAAGTCATAGTATAGTATGTTAAAGTAATAAAAAGTCATAGTATAGTATGTTAGTTATAAAAAGTCATAGTATAGTATGTTAGTTATAAAAAGTCATAGTATAGCATGTTAAAGTTATAAAAAGTCATAGTATAGTATGTTAAAGTTATAAAAAGTTATAGTATAGCATGTTAAAGTTATAAAAAGTCATAGTATAGCATGTTAAAGTTATAAAAAGTCATAGTATAGCATGTTAAAGTTATAAGACGTTATAGTATAGTATGTTAAAGTTATAAAAAGTCATAGTATAGTATGTTAAAGTTATAAAAAGTCATAGTATAGCATGTTAAAGTTATAAAAAGTCATAGTATAGTATGTTAAAGTCATAAAAAGTCATAGTATAGCATGTTAAAGTTATAAAAAGTTATAGTATAGTATGTTAAAGTTATAAAAAGTCATAGTATAGTATGTTAAAGTCATAAAAAGTCATAGTATAGTATGTTAAAGTTATAAAAGGTCATAGTATAGTATGGTAAAGTTATAAAAATTCATAGTATAGTATGTTAAAGTTATAAAAAGTCATAGTATAGTATGTTAAAGTCATAAAAAGTCATAGTATAGTATGTTAAAGTTATAAAAAGTCATAGTATAGTATGTTAAAGTTATAAAAAGTCATAGTATAGTATGTCGAAAAGTCATAAAAAGTCATAGTATAGTATGTTAAAGTCATAAAAAGTCATAGTATAGTATGTTAAAGTTATAAAAAGTCATAGTATAGTATGTTAAAGTTATAAAAAGTCATAGTATAGTATGTTAAAGTCATAAAAAGTCATAGTATAGTATGTTAAAGTTATAAAAGGTCATAGTATAGTATGGTAAAGTTATAAAAATTCATAGTATAGTATGTTAAAGTTATAAAAAGTCATAGTATAGTATGTTAAAGTCATAAAAAGTCATAGTATAGTATGTTAAAGTTATAAAAAGTCATAGTATAGTATGTTAAAGTTATAAAAAGTCATAGTATAGTATGTCGAAAAGTCATAAAAAGTCATAGTATAGTATGTTAAAGTCATAAAAAGTCATAGTATAGTATGTTAAAGTTATAAAAAGTCATAGTATAGTATGTTAAAGTTATAAAAAGTCATAGTATAGTATGTTAAAGTCATAAAAAGTCATAGTATAGTATGTTAAAGTTATAAAAGGTCATAGTATAGTATGGTAAAGTTATAAAAAGTCATAGTATAGCATGTTAAAGTTATAAAAAGTCATAGTATAGTATGTTAAAGTTATAAAAAGTCATAGTATAGTATGTTAAAGTTATAAAAAGTCATAGTATAGTATGTTGAAATATCATTAAAAGTCATAGTATAGTATGTCAAAAAGTTATAAAAAGTCATGGTATAGTATGTCGAAAAAGTATAAAAAGTCATAGTACATTATGTCAACAAGTATAAAAAGTCAAATATATAGTATGTCAAAATGTCATAAAAGTCATAGTATAGTATGTTAAAGTTATAAAAAGTCATAGTATAGTATGTTAAAGTTATAAAAAGTCATAGTATAGTATGTTAAAGTCATAAAAAGTCATAGTATAGTATGTTAAAGTTATAAAAGGTCATAGTATAGTATGGTAAAGTTATAAAAATTCATAGTATAGTATGTTAAAGTTATAAAAAGTCATAGTATAGTATGTTAAAGTCATAAAAAGTCATAGTATAGTATGTTAAAGTTATAAAAAGTCATAGTATAGTATGTTAAAGTTATAAAAAGTCATAGTATAGTATGTCGAAAAGTCATAAAAAGTCATAGTATAGTATGTTAAAGTCATAAAAAGTCATAGTATAGTATGTTAAAGTTATAAAAAGTCATAGTTTAGCATGTTAAAGTTATAAAAAGTCATAGTATAGTATGTTAAAGTTATAAAAAGTCATAGTATAGTATGTTAAAGTTATAAAAAGTCATAGTATAGTATGTTGAAATATCATTAAAAGTCATAGTATAGTATGTCAAAAAGTTATAAAAAGTCATGGTATAGTATGTCGAAAAAGTATAAAAAGTCATAGTACATTATGTCAACAAGTATAAAAAGTC